>JAAGKR010001779.1:0-20000 GCA_011419295.1 Clarias macrocephalus
CAGTGTTCGGGGCTCAGACACAGTTTCCCAATTTAAAAGTAGACTCAAGACGCATCTCTTTAATCTGGCATACACATAATTTATTTCTTTACCTCATACTCCAGTACATCTATCCTGAATGGCAACCACGCTAATTCTTTTCACCTGCTCTTTATTTTTCCACCCATCCCGAGGCATCTGGAGATTGTGCCAGCTTCAGTAGACAGAGGCCGACCCTGCGAGGATCCTGAAGGACCTGCTCCAGCTGGATTCCCACACATGCTGCTCCTGAGCTCCCAGTGATCCAGACCCCCATCTGCGCTCTGCACCTGCTGACTCATCCCTGAACTGAACTGGACTTTGTGTTAATTTAAATAACTTCTGTTATATCGAACTTTCATCTGCATAACACACATGATGTTATACAATTTCTGTTATCTGTTATCACCCAGATGAGGATGGGGTCCCTGTTGAGTCTGGTTCCTCTCAAGGTTTCTTCCTATTGCCATCTCAGGGAGTTTTTCCTTGCCACTGTCGCCGTCACCCTTGGCTTGCTCATCAGGGACAATCTCATTATCTAGACACATTTTTCTTACACATTTTTCTTACACATATATACATTTCCATAAGTCTTCTTTTCATTTTCTTTTAATTTCTGTGAAGCTGCTTTGAGACAATGACCATTGTTAAAAGAGCTATAGAAATAAAATTGAATTGAAAAACAGTACTGTGTTAGAAAGTTTACCAAAGACCGGGCAACCAAATAAAATCTGATTATAAAGTTTCTAAGTATTAACACAACCTGTGATAGTCTGAATTTGTTGATAGCACACTGTAGGCTATATAAAATCCTGTAAATGTGTAAATAGTAAATGTGCTATAACAGGAAGTGAAGCATGTTTTGATACTTTATTGTAGCATTATAGAATATTTATTGCTGTGGCGGCACAGTGGTGTAATGGTTAGTACTGTGGCCTTGCACCTCCAGGTTCTGTTTTGATTCCTGCCATGGTGCTGTGTGTGTGGAGTTTGCATAATCTCCCGTGCTTGGTGGGTTTCCTCCAGGAACTCTGGTTTCCTCCTGCCCAGGGTGTTCCCTGCCTTGTGCCCCAAGTCTACTGGTATAGGCTCCAGGCCCTGTGACCCAGTATTCAGTATACCCTGTATACTGTATATACACATTCTGGAGTAAATTGCAGTGGTTTCTTATTTTTTCCAGAGCTGTACTGTACTCCAGAAAACTTTAGGAATGTCATTAAGAACAAGATGAAGGGTCACAAACCATCATTAAGCATCATCTGAACTGTTTCCTTTTTTTTTTTTTTTTGCAAAAAGACCGGTATAAAGTTACCCAACTGCAATGTGAAAAACTGGTGTAGAGCCAAAACAAGCCAAAAGCATGAAAGTTACAATTTCAAATCGAAGTTATTCCACCAAATACTGATTTCTTAATGTTATTTAGCCAAAGCATTAACACCAATTTGTTTACAAATTATTTGCATTTTTTTATTTGAGTTAGTAAAGCTCTGTAAATACTGCATCACCTTAGGTTATTCTGACGTGTTTTTATGTCATTTCTTTTAAATATACACTCTTAAGTAACAATAGTTATATTTTGTGTTGAGGAGAAATATTGTCAGCAGTTCACAAAAAATAAAACAAAACTGTTCATCTCCCCAATACATGGACCTGTAAGAAAAACAAAACATGAGAAACTGATTATTTTTGCAGTGGTCTCTTTTTTTCTTTCCAGATTTTTATGATGTCATATAAACAGTAGCATGGATTGGCATAACAGCTGCATTTCTAATACACAATTCAATAGTAAATGCGATGCATAATGCCACCTGACTGGAAACTCAACAGACGATCAGGAGAAGTTTCTGGAAAACTGCGATTGTCTAGTTGTGTGACGGTTTTAGTAACTTTGGGCCGAATTGAGTGCGCGGGCACACAGAGCGGAGCGCGCACACGACAGAGATTCCCGCGCGTGTCCCCGCGCGTGTACGGGATGTTGCGGGTGCACAGAGCGCTTTCTCTGCGTCAAGCAAGTCCTATTGTGCGCCTCAGACATTTATGTAATGCCATAAACGTGAATTTCCAGATGATGAACATCATGATACCTGTTTATCCAGAGACAAATAAAAAGGCGTGATGTTATTTTAGAGAAATTACTGTGTTACTTCTTTACTGTTGAGAAGCGCACCTAGAAAAAAAAAAAGTTTCGTAATTGTCATGCAAGCAGACAACTGGGAGAACTGGATTATTTGGTGGAACGACGCTTTCCAATAAATATTCGAATAATAAGTTAATTCTTTGAAATACAAGAATGATTATGGCTCTCTCTCTCTCTCTCTCTCTCTTTCTCCCCACATTTTTCATCTTTAATAAATAGGAGACAGGGAAAGAATTCCTGATCACTGCTGAAATGGAGTATACCACTCGAACTATTCAGCACACTCCACCTACATGTACATGGACATAAGTTCGACTCGTTCAAGGGAAGCGACTTACATTAAAACTCGTCGTCTGTAGGAAGGATGAGATGAGAGGACAAAACTACTGCTGAGAAAAAGTAGTAAGAAAGAAGCGCTTTGTTATAAATAAGGAATTTGGCAGTGGGCGTGGTTTTAAGCAGCCTACTGGACGCACCCGCTTCTCCTCTATAAGGCTGAGAAACGATAGGTGCTTTAATTATTATAATAATAATTTTCGACTTGTCGCGTCCGTCGGCGGTCATCATGACAGCAGCGTGCCGCGTCCTCAGACCTCTCAGCCGGACACTCGGCTCGGTTCAGGAGCTCATAACGCGGAATGTGAAGTCACACGCAGGAGACGTAAACCGCCAATCTGCCGCGGCCTTCACCGGAAACTTAAAGACTATAGATGATCTGCTTGGACCCAGTGTCTCCACCACGGTTTACTGGCTGTTCGTGAAAGGATATGCAGATAAAAGTCATGCATTGCAGGTTGGAAGCTATTATTTCTCCCGTTACCGTTACTGCTACTCCTACTGCTACTGCTGCGGTTACTTCTGCCGCTACTCGTGGTTTCGCCAGACCCCCGCTTTCATGGCTATTACAATTGATCCCGAGTTAAATCTCCAATTCGTTTTTATCAGGCTTTAATATTCAACATGGGGTTGATGTAGATTAATTGTAACGAGAAGGAATCGTGTTTTTTCTTTTTTCTTTTATCCACAATGATAAAGCAGCGCAATTTAAACCAAATTCTTTCGACCGGGTCGCGAGCGAGCGCGCGTGCGTGCGTGCATTCCCGACATTGTGGAATTCGTCGCCTGAAAACGAGAATCGTGATTAATGTATGATGCCACGATGGGACTAAAGCAAGTTTTATATATAAAATAATAATAATTATTATTGCGGTCTTATTTCGACTCGAGCCTTATTGCACAGCACTTTTCAGTGTACCGTCTGTATAGCGTTTTAGACATGCAACAGACAATTAAGAAACAACAAACAAACAAACAAACAAATAAATACATTGCACCTTCAGGGTTCTGGTTCGATTCCCACCTCATGTGATGGATTGGCACCCCGTCCAGGGTGTAATCCCACCTTGTGCCCTAAGTCTCCTACAGAATAAATCGGTAGAGACGATAAGTGAGTGAGTGTGATTTAAGTAAAAGGGCTGTGCCACAGTAGAGTTTTATGTTTAGCAGCACTCCTACTACTAGTCAATTCAATTGCATTACATTTTATTGAATTTATATGGTGCATTTATCAGTGGTGATTGTCACAAAGCATTGACAATAACAATTGTTTCCCTTAAAAAAATGTTTTTGAATTATTTTACAAAATCCAAAAAAAAAAATAATAATAATCTAAAAACAATGTAGGGAGATATTTACAAATTGTAATGATCAGTTTGTCCCAGATGAGCAAACTCGGAGTGATAGTGGCAAGGAGAAACTCCCTGAGATGAGGGAAGATACCTTGAGACTAACCAGACTCAACAGGGAACCCATCCTCATTTGGGTGATATCAGATATATGTACATAGCAGGGATTGATTTGTGGTTGAATATGGCTATGAGGCTGAAATTAAACAGCGTTTAATTTAATATGTAGTCTATTTTCATTGTTTGAGGCTTGTGGGAATTTCAATCCTGAACTATTGGACGACTGCAGTCATATGCCATCTGAGAAAAACTCAAGTCAAGTACCAGACCACAAGCAAGAACACAAGTTCAGTGACCCCATGCATTCCAAGCAGATGACTATTCCTCCTTCGACTGCAACACCTGCTACTGTTATTCATGAAATTGTGATTACTTCTAGCCATATGTGGTCGTAGTACAATACTGTACATTACAGTATACACACTCATCAGCCATCAACAGCGTAGGTTTTAGTTTACTCTTGTGCCCCAAACTCTTTGGGTTTTAGTTCACTCTTGTGTGACTCCATAAGACCTCTGAAGGCTTGCAGTGGCATCTAAAACCAGGATGTTAGCATCAGATCGTTTACCTGCTTTAAATTGCAATGTTGGGGCTCCGTGGATCAGACGTGTTTGTCCGACACATCCCATGGATGCTCGATTGGATTGAGATCTGGGGAGTTTGGAGGTTGGATCAACAACCTTGACCTCTTTGCATAAAAGAGCCTTGCGTGCCTCTCTGATCCTGTCACCGGTTTACTGTTATATAATTGACAGTCAATTTTATTCAGTTCATCAGGCAGTGGCGCTCTATACCAAGTATATACATATATGTGTATAAACGTTATTGCCAAAAGTATTCGCTCGCCTGCCTTCACATGCATATGAACTTAAGTAACATCCGATTCTTAATCCACAGGGTTTAATATGATGTTGGCCTTTTGCGGCTATAATAATTTCACCTCTTCTGGGAAGGTTTTCCACAAGGTTTAGAAATGTAGCTCCATGGAGATGTTCCTAAACCTTGTGGAATGTGTCTCCATAGACATGGCCCCTTCATGTTCCAACATTACTGTGCAAAGTTCACATGCAAATACCTTTGGCAATATAGCATGTATATACAGTATGTATACACCAAATACACTTGCCTGTTCACACTTTTTAATACAGCAGATGAAGAAAGTCAACTGTCACACTATGCCTGTTATCAATATTTTGGAGGCGATGTTAAGAACTGCCATCTTGCCTGATTTCCAACTTTATCAGCTACAGCTGGGAAGTTAAGAGAAGCTAATGTTTGTGCAGCTATTTCTGACTGTATATGATCCATGTACAGGCACGATGCAAATTGTTCCCATTACTCAATTGTGTTGCAATTTGATATTAAGTGTACTTGGATCCTAGCCAACGTCCTTAGAGTTAAAGCACACATAGCCAGATAACTCGATATCCAATCATGTAGATTTGATTTGATAACACCTTTTCTAAAAATAAAGATATATATATATATATATATATATATATATATATTTTTTTTTTTGCACACACAAGCTGGTATATTACATTTGGAATTGGGGATGCAAACATTAATATTTACTATTCTATATATTGAAGTATTTTTATATTTTAACATTTTTCCTATGTGATAATGAAGGTCATGAAGGTAAAACCTAGCATGTGTCTGTGGAAAAAAAAAAAATCTTACATTTAACCACCTTTTATGTATCTCAAAGGAATTATGTAAATGGTAGCCAGTAAAATAGAAGAAAGAAAAAAAGTAAAGAGAAAAAAAAGAATATTAGAATATTGAGATCATTCCAGGAAGGATACCATATTTGGAATAATAGACAGGCCCTGATAAGTTTCTGCTCTGCACACAGACAGATTTGAACTTGATCCATGTGGCTAAATTAATGTAAATAACTACAATTCTTATTGCGCAGGGCGCAGACAGCTGGGTTAGTTTACAGAGTATGTAAACTGTAGTCAAAATGAAACCTGAAGCTGAAATTCCAACTCAATTAATTCGAAAGAACAATCCCACCCTTATGCCACAAATATGAGTCAAGAGACAACACAACTAAACATGAGGTGACATGAGGAAGTTCTGTTTTTACTGTGGTGCGCATGTGGTAATAAGAGAATTGACTGTTCAAAAGAATTAGCTGGAAAGCACCTGGAATACACTGGAGTGGAAATGGCAATGAGAAATTATACTCGGGTGGCTGTGTGTAATTAGAATCGCTTGAAAACGTTCATTTTCTTTTATAGTTGAAAAAAGTTATGCATAAGTTTAGGTACGCCTTGATAAATAACAGATTGCGGTGATTTATTTATTTCATTGAAAATATGTTAACACAGTCTCTCTTGGAAATGGAAACATCAGAACATCTACAGAAGCCTGATGTGTTTTGGAAACAAATGCTGTGGACTGATGAAGTTGAAATAGAGCCCTTTGGCCACAATCAGCAAAGGCATGTGTGGAGGAAAAATTGAGAAGCATTTCATGAAAAGAAGACTTTATGGTTGTGTTGCAGCCAGTGGAACAGGAAACATTACACGGGTGGAAGGAAGAATGGATTCCACTAAATACCAACAGATTCTGGAAGCAAACATCACAACATCTGTAAAAAAGCTGAAGCTGAAAAGAGGACGGCTTCTACAACAGGACAGTGATTCTAAACATACCTGGAAATCCACTATGGAATACCTCAAGAGACACGAGCTGAAGGTTTTGGAATGGCCATCACTGTCCCCTGATTTAAACATCATTGGAAATTTGTGGGTGGATTTTAAAAGAGCTGTGCATGCAAGACAACCAAAGAATATTACAGAACTAGAAGCCTTTTGCAAGGAAGAATGGGGGAAAATCCCAAGTACAAGAATTGAAAGACTTTTAGCTGGCTATAAAAACTGCCTATATACAATATATCTTGTGCATGCAAATGTTTTTATTTTTAATTTTTTGTCTTTGTTCAATTTATGACATAAAAGGTAACTATGCACCAATGTTTGCTGAAAATATAGTGCATTTTTTCTATTTCCAAGACAGACTGTGTTGACATCTTTTCAATTCACCAAAATCTGTTATTTATCAAGGGGTGCCTAAACTTTTGCATAACTTGTGCATATATCCTAGATTCATCTTGTTTTGGTTTTCATTGTAGATTACAGGCTACAGCTCAAAAAAAATCTATTATCTCAAAATATTACAATCAATGTGGTAGTTATTGGCACTCGGGGCTGGTACTAAAGTCCTACTGGATAAGGAAATTATAAAGCTCATCAGCAGGCTGGTAGACATCTGCGTCAGTTTGGCCCAAAGTTCCACTGCATTTTGATTTAATATTTGGATGAACGCTTTTGTCACAGGTGGAGCACAAGCGCCTGTACGGGCCAATCTGGCGCTCACGGTTCGGGCCGTTTGACATCGTGAACGTGGCGACAGCAGAGCTCATCTCCCAGGTGATCCGTCAAGAGGGACGGTACCCAGTGCGCACTGCGCTTCCGCACTGGAAAGAATACCGGGATATGAGGGGCCAGGCTTACGGGCTCCATGTCGAGTGAGTCTCTCTCAGCACCCATAATGTAGATAATCTTAATTAAGAACTAGTCTAGATTTTTCATCACCGCACATACCTTCTGTTTCCAACAGTACGGGTGAGAATTGGTACCGAATGCGCAGCGCTCTGAATCCTAAAATGCTAAAGTTGCAAGAAGCGGCCGCCTACGCGTCAGTCATTCATGACGTGGTGTCGGATCTGCTGGAGAGGGTGGAGCAACTGCGCTCGCACAGCCAGGACAAGAGCACGGTGTTTGACCTCGCCTCTGAACTCTACAAGTTTGGCTTTGAAGGTTAAACAGTTTTGGACAGTTTTGTAAAAGCTCAATGTTCTCCGATCCGCGCTGTCCAAATTTCTTTTGCTTCATCATGTAGTAAGACGGAATAAAGTACGGCAGGATTTTCAGATTTCATGTCAAAAATAACAAGTATCTGTAAATCTCTTAAGAGCTCATTCATTTTGCACATTTTCCTGAAGGGTGCCAATAATTCTGCAATCATCTATAGCTCCCTGTTTAATCGTACTGCAGCAATTTGTTTTGTTTACAGGCATTTCCACGATTCTGTTTGAAACGCGCTTGGGCTGCCTTCAGGAGGAAATTCCAACAGAAACACTCCGCTTCATAGCGGCAGCTAATAACATGCTGACGCTGTCCGAGACGGTGCTGTTTTTTCCTCGGTGGACGCGGAAGATATTTCCTTTCTGGAAGCAGTTCATCCAGGCCTGGGATGATCTCTACGATGTAGGTATGCCGTTTGATGTCTCTGAGCAGAGAACGAGAGCTTTGGATTGCTGGTGCATTTAAAAGATGTTGACCAATATGCAAGAATTCAGACCAACGCGAATATGCGCTGGGCTGCAGCGCGGAATCTGATTGACAGGAAGGTGAAGCAGATGGCGGAGCAGGTGCAGCGTGGAGGGAATCTGGAGGGCACGTACCTTACGTATCTGTTATCAAGCAACAAACTGTCCCTGGCGGAGATTTATATCACCATCACTGAGCTGTTGCTTGGTGGAGTCGACACGGTGAGTGGGTGCGTACATGGGTGCGTGCAGGCAGATTAGCCCAGAGTAAAGTAATTATTATTACAATTCAGAGTAAATTATTATTACAATTCGTGAAAAGAAATGTTGTTCTATAAAAAATAAAGAGAACTGTTGACAAGTTGCTGTGATATAAATGGTATAAAGCACTTTTTGTTGTGCGGTTATCAGGAGGCGCAACCAACTCTGATTCTGGTTCAGGTCACTTTTCCCCACCCTGTCATTGAATATTTTTCTTTAATTTTCTTACGGAAAGTGGGCAGTCACGGCTCAAATGGTAACTTGATTTCTAACTGACACTGCTGTGTCACATTTAAAGGTCCCATATTGTACTATTTCCTTGCAAACTTTCACATCACAAAACCGCCTTCGTTTCACTCCTCTTCCATATGCACCATTTCAGTGTCTTATGTTAATGAGCAGTAGAGCTGGCGCAGGAGATCTTCTTATATGAGGTCACATTAGGGGGGAGGGGGGAGGGGAGTCTAACTGGCTTGTTGAAGTGTATTTTGCACAATATGTTTAATTGAATAATTCAAACTGTTTGATGTCATACGTTTTTTGATTTCTCTGCATGTATCTCTAAATGTATCTCTCAACTTCTCAGACATCTAACACCATGTCCTGGACTTTATATCACCTCGCCCGTGATCCGGAGGTGCAGAATCGTCTTTATGAGGAGCTGGTGTCCGTGTGTCCAAACAGGCGGCTGCCTACGACGGAGGACCTGAGCAGCATGTCGTACCTTAAAGCTGTCGTCAAGGAAACACTCAGGTATACAACAAAGTTGAGTGATTCAGCGCAGGAGGGTGATTCATATTTGATTGAGTCAAAGTTCATATTTATATTCTGTATTTAAACAGGGTTGTTTGTGCATTTGCTTTGGAATAAAAACGTGCTAGCTGTGCTGTAGTATAATGCCCAGACGAGCGGAACTCCGCTATGCTGCAGAACTTGATGAATATCCCTCCATGTGCTTGAGGAATGAATTTTTGTTGTGTCTGTTATCTTTGCATCTGTCCTTTAAAGGAAGCTTGTCATGGCCATTTATTGAGCCTTCTTCTTTGTCGGCATTATAACAAGGAAGGCTTTTTGGGAGTGAGTGTGCAGGAATTCGCACCCAGTCATACGAAGATGTTAGACTACATGTATGCTCTTGCATTAACATTACCCTGCAAGCTAGGCGGAACCTTGCAGAACACCAAACCTCACTTTAGCATGCGTAACGAAATGCGTCTACAAATCCATAACGATCAGCCTAATAAGACCTGGAGGCCAGGAGAGCATCGTTCCCTTTTCTCACCGATATGCTTCATGAATGTTATTCCTAAGCAGGTATGTAGGCTGTGCTACAATCTTCCTAGTATCTGTTACACGATATAAGTGCGTGCGGAGGGGATAGTACATTTGTTAGAGAGTAGAATTCTGCACGCACACAGACACACGCGTATCCAGCAGACACACTTTGAACTGCTATATAAATAAAGATGATGATTAGAATGGTGGTAATGATGATGATGATGATGATGATTATTATTATTATTATCATATGATGCTTTATAAAGCTTGCTTATTGTGAAGATGTCGATTCTTATCAAGGAAGACACAAGATTGGTAACACATCGATTCTTTCATGGCATGTTATCCTGAATGAGATCACCAGCAGATGGAGATGTTTATCAACGACAGGATTGTTTGACTCGTTACATCTCTTCTATCCACACAGACTCTATCCTGTCGTGCCTGGTAACGGACGCCTCACTGTGGAAAATGAGGTTGTAGTAGGTGGTTACTGGTTCCCAAAACAGGTAAAGCTCTATGAAAAACTCCATTTAAAATGCACACTGTGTGCTTTTAACAGACCTCTGACATTACCCGTCCTGATTTCCAGACACAGTTCCATCTGTGTCACTATGCAGCGAGTCACGATGAGAACGAGTTCGCAGATGCAGAAAGCTTCATTCCGGAGCGCTGGCTGAGGGGGGCAGCGTCTCGTTCCCAGCACCACCCCTATAGCTCCGTCCCGTTTGGAGTCGGGGTCCGGGCCTGCGTGGGGAGACGAGTGGCCGAGCTGGAGATGTACTTTGCTCTGTCTAGAGTGAGATATATAAGTGTCTTTCATGCATATAACTTTGAGTTTGAGTCAGGTCTGGGCTTTTAGGCAATATGGCTGTGATTTATTATAATGACCAGCATGCCGTAGTCCTTACGTGAAGCACCTTTATGTCCGGTGGTCTTTTAATCCTTTACCCCCCCCCCCCCCCCCCTCGCTCTCTCCCAGCTTTTGCAGCAGTATGAGGTGTTGCCTGTGGAAGGAGCTCCCACCATCAAACCCAAAACGAGGACACTTCTCATTCCTTCCACACCCATAAACCTGCGCTTTATCCCCCGGACCTGAAGCCGGCACCGCTCACCAAGAGAACAGGAGGGTCTACAAATCGTATTAGGTTGGAGTGTAACAGGAAACTGTCGTTATAATCTCATATCAGACCTCAGTCTCAGACGTTTGTAAAATACAACGAAAGGTCATGAGGTTAAAATGTGCATTAAATCGGCACGTTTTTTAGCATCCAGTCTTGTTCTTTGACCAGCTGCAAATCCCAGGTTTATACTGTATTAATGTGCTTTTGGTAACACAATATTGTTTATATAGTAACAGCGTACACAGGAGCTTGCATGGGAGTACGGCCAACATAATCTATTAATAAACATAAAAAAAAATCAGAAATTATTAAAAAATATATATTTATTTTTCGACACGTTTTTTTTTCTTTAAGGAGACTTTAATTGTTGATTATTTTTCTAGAACTGTAAGTCCATATGTTTTATGTATAACTGCATCCAAGTATTTAGTGCAATCACCTGTATGTAAGAAATGTAATAAATACAGTATTAAAATGAAATTTAATTGTGCTTCTTTAATATTAAAGCGCATGTTAGAAACTGTTAGAAACTGTCCTGAACTCATGCCGAACCGCTGATTTATGATTTACGGTATGGACTACATACTGTACAGACACCTGTTGATTTATTTTGAAACCTTGCTGCATTTATTTGGTCACAGACAACATTAACCCACTTTCACAGTTTTTCACTCCTGCCCATTCACGGTGACCTGGATCCTCCTGGTTTGTTTCTTAATATTTGAATCCACACAGAGGTTAAAGATTACAAAGTATTTCCTTCATCGTTCATCATTCATGTACCTGTACTTACTCCACTACATCCTTCCTCAAATGCAATTGTAAATGGAAAGTCTTTTATTTTTACGTGAGTAATATTTTACCTAAGGTTATGCCTAATTTTACTCTGGTAAAGGATTTATGTACTTTGCCAGTACAGCAAAGTTAAAAAAAAAAAAAAAAAATTAAAACAAGCACTTCTTTATAATCAGTCGGGGCGAACCTCAAATCCTCCTACTTAGTGCACTACATATCATCACCTAGATGCCCTGTGTTGCTTGGGCATGAGATGTCCTTCGCCCAATGTGGCCGGTGTTGGCATGTGATTGTCAGGATGCTTGTCCTGCTCTGTCTTTTAATGAATGTAACCCTATTAGGCTTTTTGTTTAGAAACTTGTCTATACTTCGTCCCCCCCCCCCCCCCCTCCTGATCAGCGATAGTTTAAAAAGTAAGGAATCTACATTCATAGTGTATCAGAGTCAATAAAACATGGTAGAGAACATGCTGTGATTGTTTGCCTTGCTGCTAATTACGCAATATCAAGAATGTTAATAGGGAGGGCTGCACTGTATATATCCACAGCATAGCCATGTATTCCACATATATATTTATTTCACTTGCACAATGCCAATATTTGCACTGACGTACTGTGCTGTATATACACCTCTATTTACACTTCCAGTAGATGCTAAACTACCCAGACATCACATTGGTGTCATATCCAAGCAGTACAGCACAACCTCGAATGTGATGCTGCTTTTATACGCAAGATGTTTTTTTTTTTTTTCTATTATTTTATTTTAACCAGACATTTTTTGCTGTAAGACTGAGGGAACAAACCACCTGGGACCAGAGGTGTGTAGTAACGAGTTACATTTACTCCATTACATTTGCTTGAGTAACTTTTTGAAAGAAAAAAAGAAGAAGAAAAAAAAGTACTTTTATGAGTAGTTTTACTGCACCAGACGTTTTACTTTTACTTTAGTAGATTTGTGAAGAAGAAACGCTACTGTGTATATATATATATATATATATATATATACACTAATATATAATTATTATAATTATATATTTAATTATTTAATTATATATGATTATATATATAATTATATATAATACTTGTTTACTCTTACTTGAGTAATATTTTGAATGCCTACTTTTTACATGAGTAATATTATTTTGAAGTACAGCTCCTCTTACTTGAGTATCTTTTTCGGCTACTCTACCCTGGGACTGACGATTACAAACAAATAAGTTTTACTATACGTTCTTACTGGTACTGTGCAAAACATGAGGGGAATAAATCACAGATGCAGTAGTGTGAAATGGAAAGCTAAAGCGCTTTGTAGTGCTGTACAGTCCCTTGTTCCACACACCAAGTATCGCCTCGCTGGTTAGCCTCATAGCTCGCTTTAGCCGTGAACAGAACAGCACGGATGGTTCAGAGGTAATTCGGAACGACTTACTAAGGAGAGTCACAAGGCGAGATGTTGTCTTGCTGAAATGCTTCTGTACGGACCTGCTGCAACCGACATTTTGTGGATTTGACGAAAAATTTTTGGAACCTCTGTGACATGGAGTGATACATGCTGTATAGTTAAACGTCCCACTGTTGTTATGCTCTATATCAGCACTCTTCTCATCCAATCAGATTACTCTTAAACAGGGATACCCCTGATCTCTGTTAATCGGTTCAGAAATAGCACCAATCCAAAATGTCCAAGATGAAAAATCGCCAGCTTTATTATGAACCACATTCCAGAGATTAATAAGTGAAATACCTGCTAGATCCTTTTTTTTTTTTTATGTACACATAAAGTTCTGCAGGAAGAAGCTGCAATCATGAGGCCACTCCAAACTGACAATTATAAAGATCTTCCCATAAACAACACTGACTTTAATGAACTTCAGTAAACTTTTTTTTTTTTTTCCTTTTTTGGCCTGCCATGAACTGGATGATTCTAAATAAGAAGAAAGTCTAATGTAAAAAATAACCATGAGACTGAGGCGGCAGTGCGGACTACCATCGTTTATCTGAGCCTTTACACTAAGCAGCTATGTTTTCTTCTTTTTTTTTTTCTTTTTGTTTTCTCCTCTGATTTGTTTTCTATCATGGCAAAAATATTATGTACAACTTTCAAATGATACAGAATAATACATTTAAAATTCTTAGTTACATTAAAGGTACAATGATGAGCATCGTGACTATCGTGGTATTGCACAACTTGGCATCTTTGCGATAACTTGGGGGAAAAAAGTGCAGAATGTTTTTCATTTCGATTTTTTTTTTTTTGTTTTGCCCTACTTTGAAAATGAACTGCAAATAATAACAAGAAATACTTTCAGTAAAAAAGAAAAAAAAAAAAAAGAAAAAAAATACACAGTGTGCAAATGACTTGGCATAGACAGTAAGAGAGAGAGAGAGAGAGAGAGAGAGAGCTGTTTGAAGAGAACAGTACATTCCAGAGGAACAGAGAACGTCGAACACTAACATTCAGAAACATCCACACTTAATGCACTAACGATTTCACTTCAACTTCCTCTCTATACAAGACAATCATTTTATTATTATTATTATTATTATTATTATCAATATTATTATTATTGTTATTATTATTATTATTATTAATATAATTTATTAATTCTCTTTTTTTGTCTGACTCGTATTAACAGTTGCGATGTCACACTCAAGTCTAACTTGGCGTGCATCTCGAGTTCATACTGTAGCTGTACTGCAGTAAGATGTGGGACTGGCGGGAGAGGGCGGGACGGACGGACGGACGGACGGACTCAGCCTGACGAGTCCTCAGTGCTGTCCTGGCTTAGCGTAGGGTCCACTGTTGTCAAACTAAACGCTGAATGCTGGCTGGTTCATGAGTTGTGAGGTTTCTTTAATTCCAGAGTTTGCAGCAGGTTAGGGGGGTGGGGGTAGGGGTGGGGGGCGTGGCTTTACCGGGTCGAGGACAGCACGTGTCCCGGCACCCAGCCCTCGGCAGCGGGCGATTGGCTGTTGGCTGGTCGATACACCAGACACATGTTCTGCTGGTTGGTGGCCAGGATTTGCACTTTCTCGCCCACCACCACGCAGATCTCGTCCTCCTTCACGGCGTTGTAGTCCTGCGTCACCTTCACCGACGACAAGCCGTTACACTCCGCCTCGTCCGCGTCCTGCAGGACAAAGCGCACAGCATGAACACATCTTTTCCACTTTGATTGCCACCTTACTTTCACATTCATTTCTTAAATTAATTTTATGACATTTATATTATTTTATTTTCTATTGCTTGTTTTTTTTTCTTCTTACGTTTAGACTGTAAATCAATGTACAACACACGTTCAAGTCAAACCGGGACTTTTAACAGTACAGAATAACAGAACACAGTTATGAGAGTAAACACTCCCTTTATTTCTCTATATAATCTCCTGCTACACTAATGCACTTATCCCGGCGGTTCACTAGTGCTTGGACATCATCAAGGAACAAAGGTTTCTCAGTACGTCAAAGCCATGATCGGACCACCTGTCCTATTCACGTCTGGCCTCCCAGGACCTCCTTTAAAGGCCCAGACATGTGGAAATTGCTTCAGGACTGTATGGGGGATGTGCAATAACTCCCAGTTCCTGTAGTGTGCAAGTGGTGTTGGTGAACAGTCGTGTGTACTGTTCCCACAGACAGACAAGCTATGTGTCGAACAAATGAACAAACAAAAGTGTTGGAATATTTTAGGGCGCACAACCTGTAGGATTATCGTTCCAGGTTTGACTTGAACGCCTCTCATACACTTACTGTACGTGCATACTGTATGTATGAATTAAAATGTCCCGAAGGTGCTGTCCTACTTTCTTCATTTCATTATTGTTGTTTGTTTTTCTTAATAAGAAACTTTCAAATATATTGAATACGCAGCACAGTCGCGACTAATCAGGACCTTGACCCATGTCCTCGTTCCTGAACACTTGACTGGGCCGAGCTCTGAGACGTTGTAAAAATAAAACGTCTGCTCCTCAGTGACAGGCTGATTTATTGCAGCCCTAGAAAGCAAGATGCAGTACAAAGTGACGGGGACGGGGAGAAAGCGAGCGAGAGAAAGAATGAGACTGCAGACCGAAGAGAGATGAGCGAACAGAAGGTAAACTAGGCCAGTTCCCTGCTAAGAATACCCGTCCATTTCTCTCCTGAAAGACGGTATGGGTGCGACCTGCGCAAGCCTAATAGAGGCACTGCAGTCATTTTCACCATGAAATCTGTGTTCCGTCTGGACATATGGGTTAGAGTCCTGTAGAAGCCACTACAGATGATCATGATTCATGACTGGTGATTCATGACATGTCACTTGCCTCCTCCTCCTCCTCATGCTGCTTGTGAGCGGGGCTGCTGATGGACGGAGAGGGAGTGGGTTTGAGCGGAGTTGAGAGATGCGAGGAAGAGGATTGACTGCTGCCGGACGCCTGGCGGTTCAGGGAGTGAGAGGATCCGGATTCTTTCTTCTGGTACTCCTGTGGGTTCTGGAGCGCTGAAAACAGGAAAGGTGAAAAATAAAAACGACACTGACGTCAATCAGTACAAGATGATTCTGTATATATTTAAAGCGGGTGGTTTGTCATTTTTAAAGATATTTTATTATGTACAGTATAAGGGCGGAGCTTATTTCTAGCCCTGAAAAATGTCACATCAAGGCAGCAGATTATTATCCATGAAATATAGCTTTATATGACCGACCTCATGCACCGATCTTAAAATGAGACCAGGTGCAGTCTCCTACCTGTTAGGAAGTTGCTCTGCATGTCCAGAAGTTCCCGGATGCTTCGTACCCACTCCTGCTTAATGTCTATATTCGCAGCCTGTAGCGTTAGCCTCTCGGATGAGCCGCGGCACGTTAGCACAAACTTACACGGGTCTCCCTCTACGTGCTGTTCCATACTCAGAAAGCTCACCTTAACAAAAACAAATGCTGGATGTCAGGATGAACCCTTATTCAAGCATATCACGATCACAGGTTTATTTTAATGCGGATCATTTATGGTTTCCATAGTGACAACTCATTCACAGCGATCTACCCAGCTTGGATTTCCAGACTCTCTTTTCTGTACCTTGATGCTCTTCTTAAACTGGTATCCGGGGGTCGAGGATCCTTTACGGAGAAGCTCGCTGAAGATGACGATCTGCTCGAACAGGAAGACTCTGCGCTCTTTACTGCGAGAGAGAACGCCCGTGTCCTGCTCCGTCACGAAGAATGTGTCCTGCTGCAGCAGCTTGCCCTGAGCTGTCAGTTTCCCCTAAACATTTTAGCAATTGTAGCAGTGTTAGCCAAGCAGAAGCCATCTGTATGGCAAGAGACACGGCTTAGATGACATGGGCCCGTATTCACAAAGCTTCTTAGAATTCTCTCAGAGAGCTCCTATCTCAGCCTAAAAAGTCCGAGCTGGGAGTCTTAGACTAAAAGTGATTTAGGAAACTTCTCAGAGCAACTCTCAGAGTAAGGAAAGTGAGGTACAAAAACTTTTACCTTAATGAGTAGGCGTGGTCGACCTCATTGCTAGGGATGATGCAGCAATTCAAGGACTGTGATTGGTTGATAAAAAATAACCTCTGACCTCTGTAGAGGTCTTGAAATGCGCTCTTTGTAAAAATAGAATACATGATAATAGAACAGACAGTGAAATCATATTGTTTGTATATAATGAAATTGCATAATCATGACTACAGACTACTTTATGCAAAGTTTCTGTTATAGGCTAAACATCTTAAAGACAATTAAACAGTCAAATGTTTAAAATGTGTCTACTTTTGAAACAACCAATTTCCACACAGTAGTTACTATATTTAAGTTCTTACATTTGTTTATCATACTGATTTTATTACTTTTAATCTATTTCAGATTAATGGGAGAAAAATGTCTCAGCTTTTACCAACGTACATGATTACAGGACAGTCTGTTTAAGTTGCACGTTTGGATGGTACTGTATGTAGTCAACAATCCAAGAGAGATGGAAGGAAGTAAAAGAACAAGAAAACTTTTACTTTTAGCTTTACGTTCAGTGTTTGGAGAATATTTCTTCCTTCCACCATTTTGTTCTCTGCTATAGAAACTCTGAAGCCTCTTAAAAGTCCTCCTCTCGAAAATTCTTACCTTAGGAGCTGTTTTTAGGCCTAAGATGTTTTGTGAATCATTTTTATCTTTACTAAGATTTAATCCTAAATTTAAGGGGAAATTCTAAGAAAATGCCCTAATTCATAAAAAAAGATTTTTCTTAGAATTTCGTCACTAGGAGCAACTTTTAGGTTTAAGAAGCTTTGTGAATACGGGCCCTGGAGGTTAAATTAGTGCAGCGCTAGGGTGTTTCCGCACTTTTGTACACTTTGGTCAAATGTGAAAGCTGTTTCTTCGGAACCCGGGTGTGGTGGAGAAAACTGATCCCTGGTCCAGCTGGAAACGTCTCGACCATCTCTGGTCTGCTTTGATTTCATACACTCAGTCTGTACACAATATGCACAACTGCGTATCTAATCCACAGTTCAGAGGGAACTCGTGTGAGTGAAAACAAACCAATCCTCCAAGAGATCCAAAAATCGATCTTGGGTGTGGACTTTAGTATGTGGAAAAACACCCTTAGCAACACATGAAAAAGTGTTTCTTTCTCTTTTTAAAACAGCACCAAAATAGGAGAGCTGATCATAAATCAGATTCCTGATGTGCTAAAAACTATTCTCATGTGTGTGTGTGTGTGTGTGTGTGTGTGTGTGTGTGTGTGTGTGTGTGTGTGTGCATCTTTTTTGATGTGTTAAAGAAGCCTCACCTCATAGCCCTGCAATCTCCCCAGGTTCATCATATCATTGCAGCGTTTGGGCACCAGGAACATCAGGTCAACTGCTTTCTGTAGGCAGGAGAAGTGTGAGTTAGAACGTGATGTTTGGATATTTACACGTTCCTTCATCATCACTGCAATCTGCATGTTCAGATTTCAAAATGCTACCAGTCGAAACCTTTACGCCGAGCACGTTTATACCCTCTCGACAGCGCTTCATATGACACGCCGCTGTTCCATTCTCAATTCCAATCAGTTTACACAAACATGCTCATTTTAATACATTATTATTTGGGACTTCTAGCGTTTTATTGGATCTGTAATGGAAGGAGCCTCCAGTGTCAGTGTCAGGGCCTTATAACAGTTTATATGGTGCAGGAGAGTTTTCAGGGGAAATAAAACAAGTATGGTGGTGCAGCAATAAAGCGCTGGCCATATAACATCCGGGGGTCGCAAGTTCGATTCCCAGGTCATGCTACAGCCATCCGTAGCCAGTAGCCTAGAGGTGGGATTAGCCATGCTCTCTCCTGGGACGGGGAAATCAAACATGTGCACGCTCACATCACTCATAGCAATTTCTAGCCAAGGCTAGCTTCTGTTAGCCCATGCAAGCATACGGGATTGCGTGAGACTTTCTTTCCTCTGAGTGTGCTACCGTTCGAGGGAGCACTCCCGGCTGTGGGAGCCCTAACAAGACGTTCTGGTTAAGGAATGACTAACTGTATAACAGGAACTAATTCGTTTCATGGACATTCCAGGACATTAAATGTAATTATGAATTGATCATTCTAATTACTCTGGCTGTGACAGACATTATACAGTACACAACCCTGCCATTGAATATTTTCCTATAAGCAGCATGAACTCTTCTCGTTTAATTCCTTACATACAGAATATAATAAATTCTTCTAATCACTTCTGGAGACAATGAGGATAACGGCTTAAGCCTGACAAAGAATCTACTTTCATACATTCGTTTTAGTTTTACGGGGGATGCTAACTTTTGCATAATGCGATAAACATTGCAAGTGCTTAATAAAACCCTGTGCACATAAGAATGCATACAGTATAAAAGCTTGTCTAAGCTTCTTACCTCTATTTCCTGACAGTCCAAACCTGCTTTAGAGCTGTATTTCAAGAAGTCCTGGAAAAAACACACACACACACACACACACACACACACACACACACACACACACACACATCATATCTAGAAACATAACCATGGTGTATGATAAAGCAGTTATTACTGTTACAATTCCACACCTTGAGTAATAGCTGATATTTGGTAATTCGCTGTATGGGTTTGATCAGGTAATCACTGATAGACATCCTGGAGCTGATCTCCTGCTGGACTTCCTGTTTGAGCGAATAAAAAGAGCAGTATAGGTGAAATAAAATCATGTTGCAATGAAGAACAAGTGTGTGTGTGTGTGTGTGTGTGTGTGTGTGTGTGTGTGTGTGTGTGTGTGTGTGTGTTTATTTTTCTTTTTAATCATTTCTCACCTCAAAGAACGTGTCATAT
>JAAGKR010001779.1:22500-85000 GCA_011419295.1 Clarias macrocephalus
ATAAATAATGTACATAGCAGCAGATAGATTACAGTGACGTGTATTAGCTCTTATTCTCTGTTCAGTCTCAGTTGTATTTGGCTAACGTAAAAAAAAAAAAAGATCGCTACTAGCATGAAACTAGCTAGCATGGCAACAACTCCAAGTCAGACTAGCTGAATGCTAGTTATGTAGCTGCCAGTACAAACCGCTTTCATACAGTATGTACAAGTGTACACTGCAGCAGATGTGTTAAAGTTTAAACTGAACTGTTTCCTTGATGTTAATTCATTTTAAATCTAAAATGAGCTACAATGTGATCTTTTATTTACAGTACTTACTGTACAGTATACGGAAGCCTTGCCAGTGTGTGTTTATGGGGACGCTTCAGACTTTGGGTCGGAAGGGTTTTGTATTTGGGTTTTCAGATATGTCAGGTAGATATAATGTGGTTTATAATGTGTAAATTTGACCACTATCAGAATATGGGAATGACATCGCAACATTTATAACTCTCAAAATGAGAATATAATTATTATTTCTTTTAAAAAGAAAGAAAACAACAATAAGCATGTGAGCATGTGTATCTGTGCTATTTCTTTGCCTATTTGACCCTTTTTTTTTTTTTTTTTGCTCAGTCAGGTTTGTATAGCTGGTTAAAATGAGTTCATCGTATTACCTTTTTTGTGCTGAAAAAAAAAAAAAAGGATATGTGACTCTATACTGCACAATCCCGAGCCCTATATATATGTTCATTAAAAAAAAAAAAAACTGTAAAACAAAAAAAATTGTTAAAATGCTCAAAGTTTTAAGGGCTACATGATAAAATATTACTCATACACGCTTTCAGTTTTGTGCCAAATGATTAGTTTTCTATATGTATATATATATATATATATATATATATGATGTGACATCCATGTGATGCAGGTATTGGGTTTTCCGTAGCCTGACGTAGATAATGCTAAAATCATTAAACGAATATGTTTACAATCGTTAAACACACTTTCTGTATAAGCGGTATGAATGAAAACACGACCCACTCTTTGTGCCAGTCGTAGATTTGATGAATATTCCCGAAAACGATCTTATCTTTCCCCGTCATGTCCTCGGAAACTCCTTTTTCTGCAACCCTCTTCATGAAACCCTTTAAAATACACGAAAGAGGAATATGAAGGTTGTGTGTCTTGAATTGAAAGGTGTCGATTCGTTTTCTATGGAACAGTTGACAATATTTTTCAGCAACAGCTTATCGATTATATGCTCATGTACAGTATCCACACATTGTACTGTATATATATATATATATGTACCAGTTTCATTATATCACACTCACCTCTACTACCGTACCCAAGTCCTTGACGTAGTCCTTCTCTGTCTGCACCATTTCATTCAGTACAAACCTGTAAAGAGAACACCTTTCAGTGGGACGTTTACTACACACACACACACACACACACACACTTATGTTTTTAGGTAGACTCTTACATGCGTCCTCTCAGGGCTTTGTTCTTCTTCTCTGTTTCCGGGTCTCGGGGGGTTTGATCGGACCCAAAGGATCCAGGATCTGGACTCTGACGAACAGAATTGTTCTAATCAGTATAAACGCAGTGTTTACAGTTGAGTGCAAAAGTTTGCACACCCTCATGACAATATAAGAAATGAAAATGTCTATTCAGTCTAAAGGTAAATACTGATTATATAAAATGAACAAAACACATGTTAGGAATAAACAACAAAGTGGGTCGATAAAAGGAGCTCCAGAAACCTTCTCCTCCTGCGCTGAGGGATCTTTAATGATCTCCATCGGGGGAGGTAGGGGCGTGTGTGGCTCGTCTTCGGCCTCGTCCTCTCCTCCGCTGTTTGCTCCTCTCCTTCCTCTCTGTAAAGTCAGGATGTAAAACAATTCAATTCAATTTTATTTATATTTAATTTCACTTTTTCTACGTATGACTAATAGTATATCTGGGAAAGTTGATTAAAAGACTACTCGTCACTCTACTGCACTCTTTTTTTGAACTCTTAAGGTTGTGTTGTTACAGGAAAATAATCAATGGTAGGTTCTTATTATCAGTGGACTTGCACTTCTCACTGCTTACATTTTTATCACGACATGCATTTTGTCCTCCTTATCAAACCCCTCCCACACTGTCCCCTGACTCCACCCACCTCCTCGGCGCTGTCCTCCTGCTGAGCGCCCAGGTCCACGCTCTTGCGTCCGTCACGCTTTCGCTGTTTGTTGTTGGGTTTCTTGGCGTTGGCGTTGTCTCCCTTGCCGTGGCTGAGGCGTCGCACGGGGCTGGTGAGCCACTTCTTTAACGTGTTCCCAGTCGTTCCCGAGCGCTTGGGTCCTGGTGAGCTGCTCGGCAATGAGGTCACTGATGTCTGAGGCTGCAGTGATGTCACCGACTCCGACTTCACCTCTGAACTGCCCACTGGGTAATTCTCTACAGGAGAAGCATTTTTGTGCTCATTAATATTAGAAAATTCACTCAAATAAAAGGAATAGCATTTATACAACAAAAAAAAAAAGGGATTTAAACAACAACAAAAATCTGCAGTCTTACTTTTTAGAGGACTGAAATAAGTACAAATCCAGCATTGAATTCAGAAGAAGACACTACAGCCCTGTCCGAGGTTTAAACACAGGAAGTGTCACCAGGTAGCTCAAAGCCGGATTGCCGAACCGGACTGACCTGCTCTGTCTGAGCCCGTGTGCACATACTGCAACATTCCAACATACCACTCTCACACAGTGACGTTGCTTCTGTTGTAAAGAAGTGAAACTATGCCAGAGTGTCGGCGTAACGCATCAACACACACGTAGCAACAAACACATGGGTTTTCGAGTAAGAGAGAAGGAAAGCCAAAATAACTGTGCCTTGTTTCTACTGTATATTGAGAATAAACCGATCGTCTCGGCAGTGACGCGACGCTTGTCTGCTCGTCAGCTGGCAACATCTCCGACGCATTCCAGGGATCCGTCACCTACTGTATCATCCATCACAAGTAGCTCCCATGTGTTCAAGTCATGTGCTGATTCAGCAATTTCACCAGCAATAAAACAGCGGTCTATTCTCTTGGAATTGGAACTTGGAGTTAATTGGATGAAATACTTTGTAACCACGCTGAATGACATAATGTAAAATGAAAAACAGTGTTGTTCTCTCCAAAAGATCATTTTTAAAGACTGGTTTGAACCACATGTCCACTTGTGTTCTGTCTGATTCCTAACTTTTACATGCTTTAATTTTCATCAGGCTGCAACTCTAACAATTAATAACATTAATACTTTAAAAGTCTGTAGTCACATTGCTTACAGGGAACATTCAGCACATTAGCAGTAAAATAGTTGGAACCATAACCCAAGACATTTTGTCCAATCATGCATTTCGTTACACTTTCCAATTATACTTTCCAATGATATATATCATCTCTTCCACCTCAATCAAGCTGACATGACGACCATTATAGTAACTGTTTATATTCACTGCAGGGTGAGAGGCATGTGCCACTTCAATCTAGATCGAATCCATTTCATGTGTGATTCATTCACTCTCTCACTCGTCCTCTACATCGCTTGCACCGTGCAGGGTTGCTATGCCACCGTGCTGCCGACACCATGCTGCCATGACTAATTGTGCCATTATTTAAATTGGTGGTTAAATTACTGAAGCTGAAGTTAAAACTGTGTGCAGAGAGTAGAAACTTGGAATGCAATTCAGATCTTAAAATTTTAATTCGGTATATTCGCCGACTTCAGATTAGGAAAGGAGCACATAGTGTATTTGATCATCAATGATGTACCACTAATGTAATAACCTAGTAGTATAGTAGTGATTTAAAAATTGTCACTTGAAGAAGTAATTAGAATTTTTTTTCCACCTCGATTTTATTAGGGATCTGAGTTTGAAAACAAATTCAAGCATATCCCAGGAGACTTTGGGCAAGAGGCAGGATGCCAATCCATCACAGGGCGCAAGAACACACACACACACACACACACACACACACACACACACACTATGGGCGATTTGGGAACCTGCATGTCTTTGGACTGTGGGAGGAAACCGGAATACCCAGAGGAAACCCACAAAGCACGAGGAGAACATGCAAACTCCATGCACAAAGGCTCGAGCGGGACTCGGACCCTCAACCCCGGAGGCTTACACAGCTCTACAGAGGGTCCCTACAGAACCACTGTAGAATGTGAGGGATATTTTTACTTGTATAATCCCAACAAAAGAAAAAGAAAGAACTGGAACAGACTCATAACCGAAGCGCCATACAGTTTCTCAGCACAGTCGAGATCAAATGCAGCTTCAAAAGCAAACAGGAGGCAGAAGCCACTGGAGTGTTTGTCAGAAATTAGGTTAGAAGAAAACAGTGCAAGCTTAGATGCACACACACACACACACACAAAAAAAAAAAAAAAAAAAAAACCCCGCACACACACACACAGATACAAATAGTCTATTTACCAAGACACTCAAGGATGAGTAGAAGATGAGAAAAAATAAACAATAATAATAATTTAACTTTATCTTTAAATTTAACATTACAAACAATAAACTGTTCAAAAAATATATGGAAGACTTCGTCCTGGTTTGACTCGAATGCCCCATGTGTATATACTGTACATTGAGTGAAACCAGGACGGACTCTTCCCTTCATTGCAGCAGAATGTAGAATATCATCTGTACAGAGCTCATTAAAACTTGTGATTTTGATGAAGCCAGGATGAAACTGAGAAGCAAATATGAATCAGAATTTATCCAAATCATTCAAAATAAAGCCTCTGTGTAACGAGGCATGAGGGTTCAAAACAATAAAGGCAAAATTTTATTTGTGATTATACTGTTTATGATGTATTTACAAATATTATTTCTCTAAATCTAAAATAATAAACAAAAACAAGTCATTTTTAAATACATAGATATAAAACGGAAATAACAGTCAGGTCCTAAGATGTAATTTTACTGTCACTTTTTGTGCATTTTTATTCTGAATATAAGAAAGAGACTCTTATTCGAGTTAAAGCTCAAGCCTGTGATGTGTAAAACAAGCCATTTGCTCAGCCGTGACTTCTGCAGGTTCTGTCGCAGGTTGCGGGGTTGAACGTGCGGTTCAGGGTCCGGCTCACTCACCTGCTCACCGGCGCTGACGTCAAAAGTTTAACAATTTCCAACAGTTTCAGAACGAACCTGTTCATTAACTAAGCCTGGGTCTCCCAACATCAGCACTGTGACCTTATCCACATGAGAAATGCACACGCTTCATTCATTAACACCTCACGCACAGACATACACACACACACACACACACACACACACACACACACACACACACACACACACAGCTTAATGTCTCATACATACAGTACGCACCTTTTCCCTCACAACAGCACACCCTTTTTACAATCCACCTGAAACATTCTCCGCGAGAGCACGACCTCCAACTTCGCATGACAGACAGAGAGACAGAGAGATGTAGAGACAGGTAGAGAAGAAGAGGAAGACAGACGGAGAGACAGAGGGTCTGTCTGGCACTAAAGCCGAGTGTGAAGTTCAGCCTGTCCTACTCTATACCATGCAGAGGAGGGAACGAGGTGGGGAGAGAGAGAGTGGAGGGGAAAGTGTGTGTGTGTGTGTGTGTGTGTGTGTGTGTGTGTGTACTGTGTAAGAGAGAGAGAGAGATAAAGAAGGAAAGACAAATACACAGAGAGTGGATTTCTATACTTGTGTTGTAGCTTTTGAATAATAAACGAATATCACCTTTTAAGCCTAATATACAGTACCTGGTTTCTAGAAATGACAATAAAGTTAATTATACAATAAATCAAGTAATTCTGAATGTGTCTGTCTGTCTGTGTATATTTGTCCTGCTATACTCATTCCAGGCATACCGCAATGGCCCACTTAAAAACGAGCGACAGTGTTTCAACACCTCCAGTCTCCTTACCTACTTTAGCAATAGAGATGTATTCAGAGATTACCCCCAACCCACCCCCCACCACCACCACCCCCCGCCCCCGTCCCATCCCTGAGAGGAGCTGAGATGGGATCTGTCAATAAATACAAGAAAATAGTGTTTTTAAGCTTAGAGTGGTGAAGTGAAGCGAATACTAACTGAATGGGCTTCAAGTGTGAACGCATAAACTGGTTAATTGTGCAAAATCATAACTGGGTTTTGTTTTGTTTTTTTCACCATGCCCTGATTCACCATTTACTTCCTTTTCCATTCTTAGAAAACATCAAACAGGGAACAGGTCTGAACAGACAAGCCCTCTATTAGGATCTGTGAGATAAGGAGAAACGAGACAAGGACAATACAGCTGGTTGCGCAATACAGAACATAAACTCTAAACATAGCTGACCCCGTTTAAGCACTGACAGAAATCCAAAGCATATTTCTGCGAAATGACTGTGAATCAACATTAAAAATAAAACACTAAAATGATTTCACACCCCTATGACTGTCATGTCTAAGTCAGCGATTATAATTCTCATTGATGTTTTGTTACAAAAAGTCGTCTTATAATCACACATAAATTAGGATATTTTTTATAACAGTGCATGACAACTTCCAACTGCCTCCTATTTTTACCCCTCAGATGACACGATCATGTGATTTAGTACAAATATAGTGACCGCACATCTCACTTCTGAGCCAACACAAGAAGATTCTCATCATACTCAGAAAGCCACAGTCATTATCTTCATCATCATCACCATCATCTCCCATGACTCTCCTGATCTGTTAATTAATGAGCTCATCCTAATTATTCTTTAACCAGAAAGCGCAGTATGCACGATGGCCCAGGAGTACACACTTCTTTAAGCCTAATGCTTAAATACGGCTCCATGTGAAATGCTGCCTTTAAGTTCCCTTGAATATTTTTGAGATCCTTAGTGCTGTTTGTGACGTTCAACCCAAAAAACAAAATATCACAATAAAAAACAAACTATTACAAGTATCTCATTAATAATTTCTGTCTTTTTTATTCCTGAGCATTGCTCTCCATTTTGGTTATGAATGGGCCATTTGGAATATTTTACTAAAAAGTAAATTACTTTTTTTTTCCAACTTCTCTATCAAAAAGTTGAAACATTTTATAGGGTATAGCAAATCTCAGGTCGGTGAGATAGTTCATACTATTCTACACCATGTTATGCAATACTATACTACTCAACACTATACTGTATACTATTCTGTACTATAGTCCTGGATGAAACTATACTATGTATATAGTATAGTATAGTATAGTATAGTATAGTATAGTATAGTATAGTATAGTACAGTATAGTACAATATATACGATACGATACTATACTATGCTCTTCTATATTATAGTCCTAGAAGGGACTATGCTATGCTATGCTATGCTATACTATGCTATACTATACAATGCTATGTTATGCTCTTCTATACTATAGTCCTAGAAGGGACTATGCTATACTATAAAATGCTATGGTATGCTCTTCTATACCATAGTCCTAGAAGGGACTATACTATACTATACTACGCTATGCTCTTCTATACTATAGTCCTAGAACTTGGCAGCATGTTCAGATCAGACCTCAGGATTGCCTGGGCTGTTCCGTATGACACACCCACAATTATCTCCGATTATCATCATGCAGTTGCCGGATGGTTTTGACATTTTTTCGGAGCTCTGATTTGGAGCTTTGGTTGAGCTCCTTGAAGGTCTTCCTGAGCTCTCGTTGTCTTCCAGTCATGTTCTTCTGCTTCTGAAGCATGTGTGCTACTTAAAACACCTTGAACAACTCCATGCAGCGTCGCCGTAAAGTTGCAGAATCATATCAAACATCTCTGTGGCAAATTTGTGGCACATTTGCCCTTTATTCTAACTTGTTGTCCATGATGAAATAGCAAAAATGGTCAGAATAGCACCAGTTGCACAGGTCCAGATGTACCAGGGTCGATGTCTTTCGGCACGCTGCCGGTGCTCCCTGTGACTGTGAGCTTCAGCCTTGTGCTGGCGTCTGTTGGCGTGTAACAAAACTTTTTGATACTACCATGTACTATATACTATACTACACTATAATATACAGTACTACGCTACAATACACTATACTACACTGTATATATGTACTATATTATACTAAACTATACTATACTGTATTATACTTTATTGTACTATTCCACATTTTTCTGTGCTCTTCTATACTGTACTACAGCTTTAGAGGTCAACAGAATGAAAACAACTACTAGTCATGAATGTACTTTAAAGCATGCTGCAATGTTGATCTGAGCACATCAAACTACAGCACAGTACGTACGTGGTTCTTCTTTTTTTTTTTCGGGGGATGAAATTTTCAGCACTCTTTAGTTTCTTCCAAATTTACACCATGATTTCATGAGATTCACACAAACACAAGAGTAAATAACTTATTTATATTTATTTTTTTATTTATTCATTTATTTATTATGGGTAATAAGGTAATAAATATATTTTATTATAGACAATACTTAATTGTAACTACTTTAATAAATTTAAAAAAATATTAAATGTTCAAATTCTCTTTAAATTAATAAAGCATTCTATATATTTATCTATACCTGTTTATTGTACTGGCATGATTATAAAATCTATATTATAATCATTCTCTATATACTATACTAAGGTCTGCTATGCTATATGAATCTTAAGAAAAATAAAACAAGGTTTAATGCTAGAACTCGGTGCTTGGCCCAATATATTGTCTGCTATTTGTAGGCCTAAGTGAATAGGGCAAATGAAATTTTAAATGAAAAATTAATTGAAATTTATCGTTGAGGAGTGAGTCAAGCGTGTTCATTAATGCAATTAACACCTGGCTTAACTGATCCAGGTGGAAATTAACAGCCGAGAAAAAACATTCTGGAAATTTTCATGCATCATCATCTCAGTATGTCTGGTAGCCGAAGCATCACTTAGAGGTGTCAGCTTGAATGGAAGGGTCACCTTTTCACACAAGTGCTGTCCACCATGTGTGGACGAGGCTTTCGTTTCTGTCCCCTTACCTTTGCCGGAGGGGAGGAAGCAGTCCATGTCGACGCTGCTGCGCGAGTGCGAGACCGACAGCGTGCTGCTGGGGACGAGTCCCTCCTGAGGGGGCGAGCGCTCTGTGGTTCTCACCAAACACCAGCCAGGTCGATCGCTCGAGCGTTCCAACACCTCCACCGTCTGTCCGGAGTGCACACTCAGCTCACACGCCGAACACGCGACGAAGTCCTGCAGCACCACCGTGTGTTCACAGCCGCCCGAGAGCTACAGCAGGTGAAGCGGAGAGAAAGATATTAGAGATTACAAAATCATTCGGACGCACACGAGTTGTTTAAGAGCGAAAAATTTGAATAGAAAACCACATGGAGAGATCATTGAAATAAAAATAAGAAAGAAACCCAGTCTGGTTGAGACAAATTTGGAAACCGTCAACAAAATAATGAAACCTTTAATGTAAAATAAATTCATTTCAGTATGAAAATCCTGTCGGTGTTTAAATGTGGACAGTAATATTTTGCAAACGTATTGGAACATTGGAGACATTTTCTTTACATTGCTATGCCTCAGTGACAAACGTTAACATAATCATCATATATATCATAATATATAACGGTGCAAAATCAGTGACGATGCTTCCTGAAAAAATTAATCAACTCAACATGTTAAAGCTAAAGAAGGAAGATGTGAGGACCGTCCGTGTGTATGCGTGTGTGTGTGTGTGTATGTGTGTGTGCTTTGGGGGGGGGGTTAGGGGGCACATGACTCACCCAAATCAAGTCATTAACCCTACTGGAGAGAAGCAGAGGTTGTGTGTTCACAGCGTGACTCACACACACTCGCACACATGATCTCAACTGGGGATGATGTTTAACTGCACACACACACACACACACACACACACACACACACACTCGCTACATGAATCACTCAGCGAGGAAAGTGAACACGGAAAGGCTCGGTTTTTACAGCTGTGCTATAGCCAACTCTGCCCTGACTTCTTTTTTCCTGCCCATCCCTAAAGCTGACCTTTGACCCCTGCTCCGGGATGCTGGCGCTGTATTAAAGCCCCGGGTCATCTCGGCATTCTGGGAGCTGTAACCGATCCGACTGAGGCTGAGCGGTCAGTTCTTTGTTCTCTGATTCGCATCAGCAGGAGGACGAGACGAGCGGGCGTCAGTGACCCAGATCGGATACACGCGGCTTCGCGGCTGGCGCAACAATATTTATTATTCGATAACTGTATTTTAATCTGGAGATTAATATCACTTCAAGATATGCTGGAAGAAAATGAAGTATCAGAGCGAAATATAAATAAATGAATCATTAGAGAGGTACAGTATTGGTGTATTGGAATGTTAGTATCTGTAACTCGATCTGCTTTAGGGTTTAGAGAAAAGTTTTGTTTAATGAACTACTGTGAGCTTGGAAACCTTAGACTGTATAAAAAAAGTGGACAAATCCTGAGTGACGTCGCTCATTGCTTTTCATTTGGTCAACTGTGGGAGCTCCATAAATATGCAAATGAGAGGATCAAACAGAGCCTGGCGGTTGGTTAGAACACGCCTACGTCACTAAGATATTCAATTCAATTTCATTTTATTTGTATAGCGCTTTCACAGAATTTAAAGAAAATATGGAAATGTTTATGAAATGTGAGAAAATGTGTAGGAATCAAAATGATCAGATTGTCCCTACTAAGGTGGCTTAATGTTAATTTAAACACTAACGATACTTTGCATTTCTAACGATTTCAGTTAGCTGGTTAACTAAAGTGACGAATAGCAGACATCTAGCGGTTTGACTGCTGCACTGCGGCTGTCGCTCAAATCGGCCACACGTCAATGTGTGTGATTATGATTATGATAATCTTATGGCTTACTACTGTATAATTTTAACTGAAGAGTTCAATGAACGAAAAATCTAGCTATTGATATTATTGCTGTTGTAAAGTTATGGGGATTGACTCACTTTTGGAGCCAGTGGTCCTAGTGGTCAGCTGAGGAACTGCATGTTTTGGCACTTGCATTTTGGACTCATTTTTCAGAACCGGAGGTTGAAGAAAACCCTCACCGTAGAAACGTCCACAAAGAGTGTGAATTCTGGCTCTGACAGTTCCTCAATCTCAGCCTCATAATTTGAAATATTTGTGTAGATTTATGCGTGACTATTTTTTGTTCTTGTTTGTTTGTAACTGCTTGCAATATTTTCTAACAAATTTACTTGGCCCTATTTCTTGGCCCTATAACTAGTAGGCAAATTTAAACGTCGGAACCCTGACCAAGCTCTTATAAACAGACGCTGCCTTCACTGGAGGGCCTCACGCTCCATTCATGTGACACGTCACGCTTCAACCAAGATACAACATGCCAGTAAGTTTTCCACGAAGAAAGTAAATAGCACGTCTACTGTATTAACATTTGTCTACCTACAGTAAGTTGGTGCGCCTACAACATAACTTCAATATGAATGCTATAAGAATCCATCAAAACATGTCAGAGTAACAATAAAGACGAAAGCACAGGAAGAAATGATGATAATAATGAAGATGGTGATAACATGGAGGAAGTTGAAAATTAAAAGGGGGAGGAGGGAGGAGGAGGGGGGAGATGAGGAACACCCTCCTCAGGGGAGAATTCAGTGCTTCCCATTCTGATAGTCCACATCTGGCAAGGAATTCCCACCATATGGAACATGGTGACCTCCACATGGAGCGAATTCTCCGAAGCATTACAATAAAAAAATCATTCAAATTAAGCAGACACACTCATAATTCATAATTCACTTGATATTGTTAGTATTACTCATGTTCATATTCTACCCCAGATTCCTATAAGAGCAATCCACAGCACTTGGTGTTCCTGCACACCTGTAAGCGTTGTGCTTTTCTCCTTCTTATGTAACGCTCTGTTTGTATTGGGTGAACTGATCAGATTGGACGTTCCAGGCTTTTGGAACAAATCTTGCTGGACAAACTATCTGATTCGCACTGAGACGGCCACTCCCTCCTGAGCAAGAGCAGGAACAGACTCCAAGAGTGAGCTCATGCTTAGTGCAACTAACAACTCAGGCTTACTTAAAAAACACTTAAAGGTTTTACCCCCTTGCTCATAGAAGGTCTTTTTTATTTTATTTTATTATTATTATTATAATTATAACAAAGACATGTAGATTTATACTGTAAGTGTGAAATAAAGTTAAATAAATGAAAAGCATCATTTGTTTTGAATTTACCTTTGACTGTGTTTTTGATGCCCTCAACACGTGCTTTCTGAGGGACGCGTACAGAGAGCGTGTGAGAGAGAGACGTGTGAATCTGGCCAAATGCTTCTTTTTAAACTGCACTTTTCACCCGCTTCCACATGCACAAGCTCAGGGACGATCACGACTGGCTACGAAAAAAAAATCTACAGAAAGCAAATCTTGAAGCGCTGCCATTTTTGCTCTCTAAACTCGCAGCCACATCGTCTGCCCTATTAAGCATCTTCGTGAACAAAGGTGACGGACTATAAATGTTTTGCCACCAGCTAGCCACTGAACATCTGTGCGTCCCTTAATTTGTACTCCCATCCATCTAGGAACCTCTGTAGTCCAATTAGGGACAGTGGAAGCCCATTGTATTTATTCCCAGGACCTCCGGTCAATTTGACCTTCAATACATTATGATAGAATATTTACAGTACATGTATAAATTGGTTAAGAAGTGCTTAAGCCTGTGAGGTTACAATGTGTCACTACAGTGTTATGTTGTAATGTGTTTTCACCCACCCACACACACACACACACACACACACGCGCACGCGCGCACGCACACACACGCACATACTGTACACAGAGGGATGGAAATAAGGCCTCCTCCCTAAAAACACACAGAAGCCATATCATTTTTTCCCCCTAATCCTCCGAGTCCACATCTTACTTTATTTAATACGTAACACCAGATTAAACAAGATCCAATAGTTCTGCAATCTATCCTACAGACCCACTCCATGAAGAATAATTTATTCATATAAATAATTAATAACTAATTATGTATAAATGTTAAGAATAATCATACATCACAAAAACTACTTTAAAGTTGATCAGGCCGATTCTATTTAAAGAAGAAATAAAAATAAATAAATAAATAATCAAAGTTACTTACAGGTTTCGCTCCCTTGGGCTGTGTGAAGCATCTCCACTTTGGCATGACACTGCCAGCGGGTCTCATCCAAGCTACCCAGCCCAAAACCCAAAGACCTACAGCACGCAAAATATGCCCGATTCTGATTGGCTGTCTGTCTGGACTAAAAAAGCCTAGTCGCGCCCCCCTTACACGAATTTTGCTGGAGCTTCTGATGTGCTGGCTGAACTAAACAACGACTGAATGAGATCTAAAACTGAGTGCAGTCCTGTCTGAGGAAGAGAGAGAGAGAGAGAGAGAGAGAGAGAGAGAGAGAGAGGTTGCTTTATTACTGTACATGTAGAGAGCCTGAAGTCAAACAGCACATGTGGGTGTGTATGGTCTGTTTTTAATACTGTTCATGTGACCACAAGCGTTACACTGACTTTAAAAAAAATGAATAAAACTTAGTGGCAATTAACATAATGAACAAAATTCTGAAAATTATGAAAGAATCCTTGAGGAGAATGTAATTGGTAAACAGTCGTGCGTGTGGGCGGAGCTAACAATTCTAGCAGCGTAAGTCATCCACGTTGGCTATCCTGTATAGAGGGTGGTAGGGAGAGCCTATGCCAGGAGACTTAGGGCATGAGGTGGGGTACATCCTGGTAAGGGTGTCAATCCATCGTATCCCATACAAAACGCCTAGTCACGTTGCTTAATCTGCGTGTCTTTGTACTGTGGGAGGAAACCGGAGCACCTGGAGGAAACCCCCCCCCAAGCACGAGGAGAACATGCAAACTCTATGCACACAGACACCGAGGCGGGAATCGAACCCGTACAATGGAGGTGCCAGGCCACAGTGCTAACCACTAAGCCACCGTGCCACGACATACACATTAAATATATCAATGATTCAGGTTTTTTAACTCATCAGTGACATGCTTAATATGTTAATTTGACTGTATTTTTTTTCTTTTTTTTCTCGTCCTTAAACTCTCAGGTTTCATTTCCCGATCCATGCATTCTTTTTCCAGACTATTTCGCTTAGCTTTACACAGTAGGAGCTACTAAATAATTCATAGCATTCATTCATTTTAGTTCCTGAAAATATACTTTAGGCTGAATCTGGGGTTTTATGGAGTTAAAAATCCTTTCACATCACCAACTTTGCTGGCGAATGATATAAAATGACGAATTTTTGTACATGCAAATTGATTCGGTTATTACAGTGACTACAGTGGCACAATAGCGACGTAGTGGCTCTTAGCTGTCGTCACTGAGGATGTTCCAGCGTAATAAAAATAAACTCGACCTACCAACCTGAAATTATGTTGCTTCCTGTTTGGGCTGGTCCTTGTTTTTTTTTTTTTTTTTCTTCAAATGTTTTCTTCAATCTGTGCTGCAGAGAGACTCACAGTGACACGGCTGTCCAAGAGGACGCTTAGCCAAATGTCTGGAAAAATATGTCAGAGTATTTTGTTCCTAGTGCTGCAGTGTGGTGTCCAATGGAGACGCCCACACACACGCAGCAAAACCCCAAAGCCATAATGTCATCTGTGCTCAAGAGGATACGGAGCATTACCGTCAGGCAAGCTGAAAAGCAGGGCAGGAAGAAAGAACAACGTCCGAAACAGACCCATATGAATAGCGGGGGAGAAGTTGTGGATCGCATCTAACGTGCATATTCATTACATGGTCACGATCACTGGTTTGTCAAAGCATGTTACATGAAGAAAGAACATTTCATGACGATCAGTGATTGGATGGTACGGCTGATGGTGATTGGGGATTAGTTGTTAGGGAAAACGGGGATTCGTGTTTGTTAAAGACTATGGTGATCAGTGACTGGTTGTTGAGGACAATGGTGTCCATAATTGGTTGTTAGACAATGATGATCAGTGACTGGTTGTTTGGAATAGTGGTTATTGGGGATTAGTTGTTAGAGACAATAGTGATCAGTGGTTGGGTCTGATAGATGGTGTTGATTGGGTATTAGTCTTTAGGGAAAATGAGGATTAGTGATTGTTAACGACTATGGTGATCAGTGACTGGTTGTTAAGGACAATGATGTCCATAACTGGTTGTTAGACAGTGGTGTTCAGTGACTGGTTGTGATGGATAGTGGCGATTAATGATTGGTTTTTTAGGGACAATGGGGTTCAGTGGTTGGTTGCTAGGGCAATTGGTGTTCAATGATTGGTTGTTAGGGAAAGCGGTGATTGCGTATAAGTTGTTAGAGACAACAGTGATCTGTGATTGGTTGATACGGGTGATGGTGATTAGACAGTGATCAGAGATTAGTTGTTAGAGACAATTGTGTCCATAACTGGTGGTTAAGGACAATGTGATTAAACGTTTAGAATAATGGTGATCAGTGACTGGTTGTTAGGGTTTTTTTCTGTGTCATTGAAAACAATAGTAGTTCTGTATTCATCATCAGGACCAATGGTGAGCAGGGATTAGTTATCGGGAACAAGGCTGATTGGCTATAGGAACGTTAGTGAAGAGCGGTTGGAAATTTGAAACATCGTGATCTCATTAACATCTGCTCAAATCGCTCTATTTGTCTACAGGGTCTACTACATGGTTTTATCTAGACTGGATTTCAATTATCAGTAATAAAGATTAAAGAAAGAGGCAGAGATTAAATGAAGAGGAATTCAGATGATTTTGTGATTGCCTGCACACAGGCACAGTTGCCACATCCCGTACCCTTGTAAAAACATTGCACGCTGCTATTTGTAGTCACATTACACTTTAGAATATTAGAAATAGAATATTGAGTTATCATAAATCTCCTTAGTAGCAGGAATAATATCTTTACTGGCACTTCAGTTACACTTGGTGATACTTCTGGCAGAGTGAAGGTGCACCACTGCACTTATCTCAGACAGAGTTGTTCGACAGGAGCACACTGTGAAGAAACACGGCTGAGTCACTGAGGTTGAGTGGGACGAAGCAGTAGAAGTGAAAAAAATATATATATAGACTTGTGGAAAGCTGGAAGCCAAAGTGTGATTCATGCTATATGCAAAAATAATACTTTATTTTTTACACTGTTGGGGACAAAAATGCCAGTGTTCTTGAATATGCAACCAAAATCCCAATTACATAAACCACTAAATATATATTATGACAAAAAAAGGGATATGTTTGCGTGCTATTTTAATACTGTACGGGAAATAAGAGAAAGGAAAGAGTGGGGTGTCTTCGTGAACTGTGCAATTTGAGAATCCACTACTTGAAAAATGTATTATTTAAAAGTCTGGATTAGAGACACACCCTAACACTGTCTATTCATCTACGTATGCTGCCAAACCAAAGTCTCTCTCGCTCACACACACACACACACACACACACACACACACACACACATACGCATAACTACTGTATATATCACTCACGCATTCAAGTCCATTAATACCATATTGGGAGGGAAAAAAAGTGACAGATAATCACACAGTTACATGTGCACACTTCCTCTCTTGGTCCACACACACACATCATGCATGACCTTTATCTCCACCCAGTTTAATGTTGCTTACTTAGATACTGTCCCTTTTCCGTTAATTCAACAGAAAGCCATAAATATTAATAACACTAATGCGCTTTTGAGCCATAATGGATGACAAGTCTAATGATCACGTGCTGGATTATTATTAGGAATAATATTTCCTATTCAGATTACACACCTTTTTTCTTTCTCTATAGCAACTTTGGTGACAAGTTGTGTGGTTGTGCTCAACCCATTATATTACAACCCATTTATATGTACATAAATATGACCGCTTTGGCAAAAAACAAAGTACAACTACCCTGTTTATGTACGTTTTTTTCCCCGTCAGGATTTTTACTTCTACTCATTTTCTACTACATTTTGTGATGAAAAAATGTTACTTTTACTCGTTACATTTTGTACAGTGCCTCACTACTTCTCATCTGACGATCACACGAAAATGCGTTGATTTTCTAATCTGAACATAAGCGTTTACGAATGAGCGACAACCCACGTTGTATGGACAGGAACATACTGTTTGTATACTCATACGGAAAATGACTGGCAGGTCATGATGAAAGTGCAGATTGGTTAGCGCACCAAAGTGATCAGCGGTTACCTGGGCAACAGATCCCACCCACTCAGTGTCTGGCCTGAGGATTTTCCTGGTTCCTTTTTCAAGTGTCTCATACCAAAGTAATGAATAAAGTTGCTACCCATTTAATTAATGTCAAATCCTGTCACTATGAATCTCCACTAGACTCCTACATACATGTCACTTCTACAACGGCATCAACTTGAATTGTGTTTAAAATAAAGCGGAACCTCGGTATAGGGTTGAAATTCTTTCCAGAGGCGGGTTCTCACAACAAAAACGCATTGCGTATAGCAAAACACTTTTTCCCATAAGAAATAATGTAAACGCAGAAAATCCGTTCCAGCTACCCAAAAATCTTACCAGTATTACACGTCGACTCTTTCGAAATAGAACTAAAATTCATAAACTGGCTTCCAGACAAGTTATGAATGCCTCCGGGACATACGCACAACTTAGCCGGCGTTCGTTTTGGTTCAGCTGATTTGTGCGTATGCTAAAAGTACTTCACATGCCAAAGAAAATTTCTTGCAGCCTCCGAGTGGCGCAGTGGTAACGCGCTCGCCCTATCATCCTATCCTTTTGACACCTCTGAATATGAATTTAGGTGACTTTCGACATGGTGACAGAGCAGCATGTAGCCATGTTTGATTCAGCCAGCAGAGTCAGTGGTCATATTCAGAGGTAGCTGCGTTCGAGAAACATTTAGGAACAAGGCAAAAAAAGCATGTCAAAGCATCAGCTAATTTCAGGCGCGAGGTGTCATCAGTTATCAGCTCTCATTCTTGGAGAAATCATCACTGTAAACAGGTAAGACAAGGACTCTAATGATCATCAAATAATCCCTAATTAGGGCAGGGGGTGGGGTACACCCTGGACAGCACACACACATACAAACACACTCACATACATGTTTACAAATGAGCATAATCTACATGTCTTTAGACAGTGGGAGGAAACCGGAAACCGGAATGTGGCGCATTATGGAAATGCATTTCACACCACTGGTTGAGGTGCTGTCGCTCACCACATTCAATCTTTCAAAAACAGTATTAGTCATGATATACAGTTACAGCACATAGACTTAGACCAAAAGTGTTTCATCTTACGAGCTCCCAAGCAGTCTGTATCAGATGTATTTATCTGCCTGTAAAGAACAGGTTTCTGCTCAAACATTGATAGGAAGACCTGCCGTCCTACCTTGTCACTGTCCACTGTGTTTTGGGAGGTGCGGGATGCGATGGAGATTGTGTCTGGCTGGCTGCTGGCATCACCCTGACTGTCTGCGTCTTCAGTGGTTTCCCTGAATAATGATACGTTAAACACAAATATGATCAACTTTTTTACCTATACAAATTACTGACAAAACCACACGGCAGGTTTACTGTGGTAGCCATGTTTTCTTCTCATAACTATATCTATATAATATTTACTTATGATAGAATTTAGTTTTATAGACTTTCTATAGAAATGTATAGAATTTTAATAGGACTCTGTAGAACATTCGCTTCATAATAGGAGTCATAAGGTTATAATAAAAAACATTTATTTAGTTTAATAGAACCATATAGTGCTCCAATAAGAGCCATAGGATTCTGCCTTAAAATACATGTTTATAGACATTTTATCATTTTTATAGACATTTTTAACTCTATAGGCCGATAATATGTGACTTCTGCCTCAAACTGCCTGTCCTATAGAATCTTTATTCATTTCTTTCAACCTCTGTAGACCTGCATTCGAACTCTATAGGGCTTCTGGCTCAAGATACATGCTCTATAGATTTCTTTTATTTCTATAAAACTCTTTAGACCTGCAATAAGAACAGAAGCAACTTTTGCTTCATAATGCGTGTTCTATTTTATTTCATTTTATGAAACTCTATAGACCTGCAGGATGACTATAGAACTTTTTGATTTATAATGTTTCATGAAATTGTACTTGGTTCTAAAGAGTTCTAGAGACCTACAGTAGAACTCTATGGAACTCTATCTGTCTACAGATTCTATGTTCTGTAGATTTTTTCTCAGGCCTATAGACCTGCAATAGGACTCTATAGTACATCTGACTTGAGATGCATGTGCTATGTTTTTTTTCTTTTCATTCAGTTCTATAAAACTCTATAGACCTGCTTTAAGACTCCATATAACTTTTCCTTCATAACGCATATTCTATAGAATTGTACTGCTCTCTATATAACTATGGAACTCTAATGAACGCTAATGGATCTGCAGCTGAACCCTTGCTTTATAATACATATTATAATCCATTCTATTGAGCTCTACAGACCTGCAATAGAACTATACAGACCCTCTGCATACAGACGCCATGCTCCATAGAATTTTCATTTAGTTCTATTGAACCCTGTAGACCTGTGATAGAAGTCTGTAGGACAGTACAACAGGAATTCAAAGAATGTCTGCTTCAAGACGCAGGTTCTATAGATTTTTTTTTTTTTAATTCAGTAGTTTGGCACACCAGTAGGAGTTCATACAACTTGAGCCTTGAGATACAAGTTCTATAAATTTTTACTAAACTTCTATAGAATTCTATGCATTTGTAATCTCTTTATAGAACTTTTACTTTGCTTATAGGGTTTAAATGATTATAAATGTATTATATATAAAAAGTATTACTTTTTCTTCAAATTAATTATATGTTAATTTGCATATAGACCTGCAGGATGCCCATTTGTGTAAGGGCATACGGAATAAAAACCTTTCCCTTTAAGAACCCGCAACCTTTCTACAGAACTGTATTTCTCTTCTGTTCTTTTCCCTAAAACATAGGTACTGATGTTCTTTAGGATTTTTATTCATTAATTTCTATCTATTATATGTTTTTGTATTGAATTTGTTCTTAGTTCTTTATATTTTTTGCATATCATCCATTAAAATAAATCGGGATTTAAAGGGATTATATTAAAAGACCTCTTGCTAATGCTGCGCTGTCTGGATGGGGTTTTGGGGAGGTGAATGGGCTCCTTTAGCGCCCCCTTCAGGTGCACTGTCCTCTCTTGGATCACCTCTCTGATATTCCGGATCCACTCTTGCTTCACCTCCATGCTGGATGCCTGCAAGAAAGAAACGCACACGTTACACCAGTTACGCAGCTAAACACAAGGTTTGAACGTCTAACAGGAAGCAAACCTTCAGGATGGTTTTGCTGTCTGATGTCGGAGTGCGTCCGGCCCACAGCGCAAATTTACACGGGTCTCCCTCGATGTGTTCCGTCACTCCCAACTCTGAAGTCTGCAAAATTATCACCAGTGAGAGGAATGTGACTTTCAAAATATTCATAAGTAAAAAAACAGTTTGTTAATACACGTTTTTCAATACATTTACATTTAGCCTTTAAATACAGTATGTAGAACGTCCACCATACATTCTGTACACTCTTGTGTTATTACACTATAGACACGTTTTATACTCCTTTCTCTGCACGACCTACTAGCAATTTGCTCTTATAGACGTATTTCGTGCGTCCGGATGAGTCCTTCATCTCTTTGCTGAACACCAGAGAGATTTCGAAGAGGAAAAGGTGCCGATCTCTGCCTTTGCGGATCAAAGATTTGGGGTCCCAGACCTGGAACGTGTCCTGCAGTATGAGCTCACCCTGAACAGCCAGATTCTCATCAAAACCTAAAATCCAAAAGGATGTTATATAATACAGTAGATGTCAGAGTTAGAGTCAATAAAGGTATAAATAAAGAAAAGAAAAATTTTAGAGGTCTATCTCGAAACATTTTGATACCACCACGATACCCATCTCCGAGTCTTACCCTCCAGCATGCTCACGTGCATAGCATCGTTGGCTCGTTTAGGCACACTCAACATCACCTCCAAGCCTTCCTTAATCTCGCCCTTACCCTCTTCACAGCAAGTCAACAACTCCTGTTAACACACACACATCACACATTTAAAACACACCATTCTGATCAGGATTGTTAGTATTGTTGGAGTTTCAGACTCGACCTTAAGCAGCAGCTGGTACTTGGTGATTCTCTGCACAGGTTTGATGAGGTAGGAGGAGATGGAGTTGGCCAGCCCATGTCTTTTTTGGATCTCCTGCAAAACAAAACAAACAAAGTTCCATTTTACAGTATGCGGTTCAAAAGGGAGATGTCAAGCCGATTTTCACTTTTCTTAAGAATTCCTTTTAAATCAATTTTTTGAAGAATTTATAAATAAAAAATGATATTGCAAAAGACATTGACAAAAACAGACAAATGAGGGTTCATGCAATTATTCGCCAAAAACTTAAATAAGAAATATCAAAATATTTTGTAGTAAATATATTTACTGATTATGTACTATTTAATATACTGTATATATATATTTTAAATATAGCACATGTAAAAGGCACAAGAAAAGAGAAAATGTCTAATACAAATTACTGTTAGTATTTTTTTTAAAAACAACATATGTTTAAATAAAAACACTTAATCACTATTTATGTATTCTAAAGACATAAATGTGTTTACGCAATAAAATTAATACCACACATTTAACATTTGTCAAATTTGTATCATCATGACTGTAATGTCCTACTTGGTATTTACACCAATCACACTTTGGGGGTGTGTGTGCATGTGTGAACATCACAGCTTGGCCTAGGATTAAAGTCAAGAGGAGATGGTCGAAAAGAAAAGATGAAAGAAGGCTCTCTGCTGCCATCTATCTGTGCACTTAATCCTCAGATCAGTTACAGAGTCTTTCCTGAACCGAGAAACTCACATCGAAGAAGCGTCCAGCCTGACCCTGAATCAGCTGGCTGGAGTCGGGCTTGTTTTTGCAGTAGGTGACGTACATGTGGAACTTATCAGCCTGAAAAGAAAAAAATGAAAAGAAAAAAAAAAAGACAGAAATGGTAACTGTAATTTTTTTGTTGAAAAAGAGCGATAATAAAATCTGAAGTTTACTAAAGTGAAGAATGACATTATGTGAGGAATAAACCCCTTGGGGGACATGCTGTATTAGACTGTATTAGAACAGGACAAACACTCTGTGACGTCACCCATACTGTAGGTTTTCTGAAAAGCACTTTTGAAACACTTTCAGTTTCAGTTACCACAAGCTACCTAGTTTAGATTTAGCTTAGCTAAAATGCTAAGGTGGCTAACGTTAATTTATATTCTAATGTTACTTTGCATTTGATTGAACTCTATCATCCATATCCTTACTGAACATGTCGTCCCATATCAATACCCAATATTTCTTGCGGTAAGTTGAGCCACAACAATTTCAGTTAGCTGGTTAGCTAAAGTAACGCACAGCAGACAGCTAGCAGTTTGACACCTGCAACGCAACTATCACTCTTATCAGCCATGCCCCTAATTATACTAACTTTTATGGCTTAATATAATGTTAACTAATGAGTTACATAAAAAAAACTGTTGTCGTAAATGGGAAACCTAGTTATGAATCGTTTATCAGGCTGTAAACATATTTATTTCTGAAGTAAAAATGGACATTATAAAAATGGGGTTCTATCAGGATTGACTTGCTTTTGGAGCGAGTGGGCCTAGTGGTCATTTGAGGAACTGCATGTTCTGGCACTACCACCTTGGACTCTTTTGAGAATTTTTCAGAACCAGAGGTCACCCCTTAATTAAACGTAAAAAAAACGTGAGTCGTTCTCTTTATTTAATTAGTGCTCGTTCATTAGTTTTCGTCTCTGTCTCTGTGATGTATCCAGTACTATAGAAACAACAACACAATGAAACATTCTGGCTGAATTACTGCTTTAACGGAACTAATCAAGGAATTCTGACCAACCAGAATCGAGAACTCGAGAGCATTCCTAGGCTATCAAAGTATATTAGACAGAACAGCATATGTAACATGATGCCTTACCCAAGTAACGAAACAATGGCCAACATCCTCAGGAAGCTGCTCATAGTTCTCCAGCTCTTTCAGAAAAATGCTACAAAAAAACAGCGGTAAAATTTAAATAACAGCAAAAGACTTTCCAAGCTATTAACTGGAGATATAAAATCATGGGTATGTAATGTACTTGTTATGGAAATCGTAGATCTCCTGAATGTTCCCGAAGATGACATGCTCCTTGTTAGCGATTCCCTGTGGGATCTCGTCCATGCCACTTGTCATCTCCCACAAGAATGTCTTTAAAAAAAAAAGAAAGACAATATGTCTGTTCAAAGTGTTAATTAACAAATGCAGGAGCTAAAATCCTAAATTTGTGATAAGTAAGGGGAAAAAAACACGTTAGGCGCATGCTGTTAGAAGAAAATAATCAGTATCAGGGAATACATGGAAAATAATAATAATAATAATAATAATACAGTGGAACCTCGGATTGCGAGTAACGTGGTTTACGAGCGTTCCGCAAACCGAGCAAAGATTTTAAATATTTATTTCTTCGGAAACCGAGCAAGTATTAGTTTACGAGCGCCGAGTATCATGCTTCACATATGTGACTCTTATTTTGACACCGAGCGTCACTCTCTCCCCTTACCCCCCTCCCCCTCCCTCCTTCCCCCCACGGCTTCAAACACAGAAACTCTGCTCGTGCGTGCGCAATTTGACAGTGAAACACACACACGCACGGACGCTCTCTCCCCTTTTCACCTTTTCCAGCTTCACAAAGACACAGAAACTCTGCTCTGTCGCGATTCGTTTCAAAGGTAAGGTGCTGGTTCATTTGTTTTTTTGTTTTTTTTTACTTTACAGCAGTGATTCCCTTAGTATGCGCTCACGCCTGGTCAGAGAGATTTCTTTTTTTTCCTGTTAAAACGGTGTTTCTGTGTTTGTGTGTTTGTTGTGAAACTTAAGTGATTCCTTTAGTATGCGCTCGTGCCAGTCTCGCTTTTTTTCCCGTTAAACCGGTGTTTCCGCTGTGTTTATGCGCTTGTTGTGAAACTTAAAAAGTATGTCTGTTAATATACGCTCATGTCAGTCTCAGAGAGATTTCTTTTTTTCCTGTTAAAACGGTGTTTCTGTTGTGTGTGTGTTTGTTGTGAAACTGTTGTGAAAAAGCGAGGTGGGGAGAGGGAGGAGGAGTGTTACTGTGTAAAACGAGGCGAGTGAAGGGGCTAATTCCACACACGCACACACACACACACACGCACACGCACACACACAGATGGAAACACTTATGTCAGGATTTATTTGTACTTTTTTTTAAAGGTAAAGTGCAGATTAATTTGTTTTATTTTCATTTTATAGATTGTATTAATTATTTTGATGTATTTATTTTTGGGGGCTGTGGAACGAATAATTTGAGTTTTCATTATTTCTTATGGGAAATGATGATTTGGTTTAAGAGTGTTTTGGAATACGAGCCCACTTCCGGAACGAATTATGCTCGTAATCCAAGGTTCCACTGTATATGGAAAATACGCTCGCTATAATTTCGTTCCTGTTCCATTACCAGCTTTTTTCTTGAACAAAGTACTGACACTGGAGACTTGTTCCAAAAATGATCACTTCTCTTTACAGAGGGCTACGAATCTGTTTATGACGTTTATCCGCCATACAAATCCATGTGCATCAGTTGCTACAGAATGTGCTTTGCTGTAAACTTGTGATCTGCTTTGCGGCCAGAACTACTGAGCTGCTGTTCCTCACCATCGGACCAATCAGAATCCAGAATTCAACAGCGCTATTTGTTGATGTGAAATGCATTCAATTAAACAAAACAAAGTTAGAAATCAATATTTTGAAATGTTCTGCAATAAAAGGAATTAAAACACACCTCGAGACACTCCTGCAGATCTCTGACGTACGCCCTCTCAGTCTGCAGCAGCTCTGCCATAATGTACCTGCAGCAGAGAATAAATTTCACAGCGTTCCACAAAACACAGTCTGTACTTTTAAATATTGATCAGAGGAAGACTTTTTCTCAGGAACTAGTTGCCCAGCAATGTGTAATAACAAGCTGGACTTGGCTGGTCTTGGTATGGATTCGGAAAAAGAAGGAATAAAAAACGGGACGACTGCATTTGATGCATGCTCTCTCACTCTTTCTTCCTGGCTGATTTTTTTTTCTCTTCGTTGACTTCTTGGTTGGGGTCGTTGAGGTTGACCTCTGGGTCGGTGTGGGTCAGGCTGGCGGGGATGATGTCCAATTCCAGGTCTTTATAGTCCTATCAGAGACAAGGCAGTGACTTATAAATGTAATACAAACAACATAGCAAGGACAAATCAAAAGAAAAGAAGAAACCCTGATATCTACGTAACTCTAGACAGTGAGTAAGAATTGAAGAGAGGTCGTATAATAGAGTGGTTTATGTTTGAGTAACTTACTCTTGCAGGAACCATGATAATAACTACTAAGGTAGCAATCTGGCATTAGTGATGAATAGATGTATGGAAATAATGGAAATGTTATTTTGTAAATTTGATGCCAGACATTGGATCAAAGCTGATTCAGTAGAAAAGCTGACATTGACCAAACATTGATCTAATGGAATGGTTGACATTGGCCCATCATTGATATAAGGAAAATGGCTGACATTGGCCTAACATTGGTCCAATGAAATGGTTGATGTCGGCCCAACACTGATCCAATGGAATGTCTGAGATTGCCCCAACATGTGTCTAACAGAATGGCTGACACTGACCCAACATGTGTCCAATGGAATGGCTGACACTGACCCAACATGTGTCCAATGGAATGTCTGATACTGACCCAACATGTGTCCAATGGAATGGCTGACAACGTCCCAACATGTGTCCAACAGAATGGCTAACATTGACCCAACATGTGTCTAATGGAATGTCTGACACTGACCCAACATGTGTCTAATGGAATGTCTGACATTGACCCAACATGTGTCCAATGGAATGGCTGACACTGACCCAACATGTGTCCAATGGAATGGCTGACACTGACCCAACATGTGTCCAATGGAATGGCTGACACTGACCCAACATGTGTCCAATGGAATGGCTGACACTGACCCAACATGTGTCCAATGGAATGGCTGACACTGACCCAACATGTGTCCAATGGAATGGCTGACACTGACCCAACATGTGTCCAATGGAATGGCTGACATTGATCTAAAATAATGGCTTATGACTATGGCAACACTGGACAATTAGTCAGGAATCTTGTGAAAGTGCTTTTTTGTCTATATTTGCCTGATATTTTACCATACATGAAGAGACACTGACACTGGGCCAGGTTTGCTCCTGGCTTTACAAGTCATAAATTGCTTTTGTAATATTTTGAACTATTATTTATTTAGAAAGGTCGTAGATGAAGATGAGCTCCTCACCTCAGAACATAACCCGAGTGCTCGGTCCAGACTAGAGCGGTACTGGCCCATGCGTTGAGAGAAGTCCCGGTAGCGTCTGTCCACAGTGGACACCCACCGCTTCAGCTCAGCCACATGGACGTGTCCTTTCTCCACCAGGCTGCCAGCAAGCTGGATCAACAACTTCACCCTCTCCTGGGTTTGCTAAAAAAACATAAACTATGATATTTAATTTTTTGTTTCTTTGGCATACAATCAGTTTTACTCTTAAAATCCTGACTTACCTTCGCAGAGACACGAAATTCCTCATATTCCTTGAGAAGTCCCTGAGTTTTCTCTGTGGTTTCACCCGGAGATGTGTGTGTCAATAAATACTGCTCACCAGTATCCTGCAACCAGTCCAGTGCCTGAGACGATAAAAGGGAGAGAAAAATAATAAGAAAACTGTAAGTCCAGTTCCCAAATCCTCTCCACAGAACACACACAATTAACACCACAGACATTGCTTATGTCAGCAGAAATCCCTGCCTCACCTGCCTGACGTGGCGTTCAAACAGCACATATTGCTGACACTGGTCCAAGCGCTTCTTCTTCTGCGTCCAGAAATGCAGGACACGATTCTCTCTCTGGAGCAGCTCGCTCAGAATTGCTATCACACGCACATAGACATATAACAGACATATAATAATAATAATAATAATAATAATGATACACCAAAACACATGCACATACTGTATGAAAGCATGGTTATTGAAAGACAATGCGCGAGGAAGTTTTGGTGACCGACCTTTGACCTGTGTCTCAGGTGCTCGGTTGTGACTGGTGACCCCTGACATGCTCACGTTATTGCGGTGGATGTACTTCAGAAAGACTTCGGCATTCCGGCGGGCTAGAGTGCAGGCCTGTGTTTCAAAATGCCAGCCGATGGGGGTCAAACAATCATTAGTGTATTTAAAAAAAAAAAAAAAAAGTTTGGGATTTTTCACATTGACTTGGGCAAAATCCCAGACAACCTTGATAACATTTATGATTAGAAGCAAAACAGGAATCTAGTCTATTACTAAATATGGTCCATTACTTTTGTTCCACCAATGCACGAATTAATTTGCAATCTCCAAATAGCATCCCTCAAGACATCATTCCCAAAATGGTCTCCCAGAATCGCCGACGTGACATCTCTGGTCGTTATGGAAACGTGCCAGACAGGGATGTGTCAGATCTGACCTGTCCTCCTGTTGTGGACATCACTTTTATCACTCCATGGAGAAAGTCAAAACTGGGACTTCTGATTGCGAAGAATAACAGAACCTGTAATGCTACTATGCTTTTTAAAAAGAGTTTTGTAAAAAGCACAGACAAAGCTTCAGCTGTTTTGTGTGTAAACTCTGTAGAAGACTGAAACTCCAGATTTTTTTTAAAAAATGAACTCATTTAAATGTAGCGTTTACGTAGAGGTGTTTCCAGGCTCCTAGCCAAACTAGGACAGGTGTATCGGGACAGATGCAGTGTATTTGTGTATGTTCATGAGAGTGTGAGCGTGGGTAAACACATCATTAATGTGTGTGAGTGTGTGTTTAACCTTGAGAAAGGCTTCTTTTTGTTCTAGGTGCTTGCTGATGAGAGGAGCCACGTGATCAGTGTCTGACGTCGAGCCGAATTTGTCGTGCGCTCCACACCAGTCCTCCTCCCTCCTGTACTCCTGCTCCAGACTCTCCAGCACGTTACACACCTGAGTGACACACACACACACACACACACACACACACACCATTATACTTAAAATGATGCTTCATACAGTTAATGTAACCGTTCTGAAATTGCACAATGTAAATAATTAAGATCTAATCGGAGTATTTTTCTAAGCTTGTTCAGCCAGAGTCTGCAACACACACTCGCTCCTCCTCACTCCTTCACACCGCACCTGCTCGGAGGTCTTATAGAAGGCCACTGAGGCGTTGACCAGCTTGAGTCGGTCCTCCATTTTCAGCATGAGGCTCTGCCAGTGGAGCGCTACCGTCTCGGCGCAGGCACGAACAGCGTCCGGGTCGTAGTGGCCGGCCTGCAGCATCATCTCGGCTCTCTGCTGCAGCTGCAGAGCGCTCTGATGTGTCCGCTGCAGCGAATCTGCATGGAGGAGAGACTGGAGGCAGAAAGAATCGGCTTAGTTTACATCTTTACATACAACTGATCGGTTGCTTTTTCTACCAAGTATCGTCCCAAAACTCGGGGTGAAGTCTGTTTTAGTTGCTTTCATACAGTGTAAGTTAAGTTTGCAGGGCGGCACCTCCAGGATCCAGGTTCGGTTCCCACCTCCAGGATCCAGGTTCGGTTCCCACCTCAGGGTCTGTGTGATTGGTTGTATGTTCTCTCCATGCTTGGTGGGTTTCCCCCAGGTAACATGCAGATTAGAATAACTGGTGTTCACAAGTTGCCCATAGTGTTTGAATGAGTGTATGCAGGTGTGTGTGCCCTGCAATGGATTGGTACCCCCACCCAGGGTGTATCCCGCCTCGTGCCCCAAGTCTCCTATGAGCCCCAGGCCCCCTGAGACTCGGTATACAGAACAAAGTGGTATAGACGATGGGCGTGTGATCGAGTGTTTGCATGTGGGTGGTAAAACGTTGCTGTTCCTCTATCATCCTACAGATGGTGCACTTTACAATGCACAGTGATGTTCATCAAGATAGTGATGCTAACAGAATCGCAATACAAAATCGAACTGGCAAGGAGGTATTGTGATAATATTGTATCAGTAAGCACCTTATCTTGGAGAGCCACTTTAAGACATTAAGTAAAAAGGTGAATGAAAGTGGTTTAAAACAAACAAACAAAAAATTATATACAATAATAAAAAATATATATGAATATAAAAAATAAATAAATAATCGATGATAATCTAATGATCTAACAGATAAGCGTGAAATATACCCAGAGATCACAGTTAACATTCTGCTTCATGCACAAGTAGATCAATTTCATTTATCGGACTTCATTGTTTAACACCACAACCTCTCATTTCGTAGATGAATTAACCCTAACAGCTTCCTTTCACTGAATTTCCCTGGCACCAGCACTATTTAATCCACATGTCTCCTTTTATTACCACGGAAACGAAACGCTGCTTTCGAAGCCGGTGTTTATTTACCGACAAAAAAAAAAGAAAAAAAAGAAATGTATTTTCATTTAAAAAGCCAACCTCGTGCACCGCAGTGCGCGTTTTAACCTTGATTGCCTCTGGAGTGTCTGGCACAGAGGGAACGCTTTGGCGCACAATCAGAGCGGCTCTTAAGCTCGCTCCCAAGATCCGGCTGAAACCGGTCGTGATTAGTTGTGAATTATAGGAGGCAATTTGCTGAATTAAACTCGTCTCAGATATTTACTGGGAGTCGAGGTAGTAAAAAGTTTTGCGGGGGCACTTCAAAGTTTCTTGCAGGTGCAGCGCTTGGAGACGGAACGAACATATTTTCAGGCTCTGATAATAAAACTAGGCGACAAATAAACGACAAACGTCACTGTGTGATTTGTTGTAACGTGCAGCGTCTCTCCAACTGTTAATACCGCTCTTATGATTTTGCGGGTTTGCATAATTTGCTAAATAAAAGGTGTCGTATTAAAAAGTATAAAATATTTCTGCATGCTGATGGAGGTGAGGTTTCTTTATTTCAAGCTTTTATTAATATTTGATGTCCTTTAACACATACACCTTGTTCTCTATATACGGCAATTTGCAAGATTTATTCTTCCTCTTCTTCTTATGAATAATATTAAAGTTTAAATACTTCTGCTAGCTCGTTCTTTAAGCGTTTGCCCTTTAGGTTCAGTAAAAAGAAAAGGTGGCTTAATGTGCAATCACTTGCAGTTAACTTTACAGGCAGCAGGGGGCAGTAAAAATTACAAACCGCCGCTTTTAACGTTTCAGACGCAATTAAATGAATGGTATTGTAGTGGTGTAAGTTATCAATGCGATGCACCTGACTCTGAGCCTTCTTTCTTTAAAAAGAGAAAAAGAAAAATTATAATCCTGAATTAAGCCCCACCCCAAAAGTAACTTTTTGTTTTATATTTGTTTTATACAGTTTCATAAGACATTTTTGATAAATGTGTATAGGATTGGAGAAGGAGTGCAAATTAGCGAAGCAACAGAAAACTCAAACCACGCAGAGCGGATGAAATAGCGACTCTACTTGAAGAAAGCACACCTGATGATGTCATTACCTCGATGGCGAGCTGGAACTGTTCATGTTCTCTCTGCAGCTGCTCCGCTTCGGACAGAGACCCGGCGTTCACCGTACTAGCCGTGAGCATGGACTCGCCGTTACGGATCCAGCCGAGAACCTGGACACGTGAATAAACAAACAAGATATTATGTAAATGCACATGTTTAGAAGGTTGTCTCATTTCCGTCTTGATCTGAACCGCTGAGTGCTGTCTGTTACATTCTGTTATATTAAGACATTTTGAACAATCAGAACAGCGCTGCGGTGTTGATTATGGCTGATTCAGAGCCAGTCGTCCTGTCTGCTGCTCAAGGCCACAGAAAGAATCAACTGATTCGTTTCTCTGATGGACGGGAAATGCAATGCAGGTCAGAGAGAGAGAGAGAGAGAGAGAGAGAGAGAGAGAGATGCACTGGCATTTAAACTTAAACTAAAGGTAATGGCATCACTTAGAAACTCAGACAGAAGTATATAATGAGGATTGGGTAACATGGTGCACACACACACACACACACACACACACACACACACACACACACACACACAGACCTGTTTGACTTCAGCCTGTAGGTGGCGAAGCTGTAAACACTGCTCGAGGCGCTTGTGTGTGTGTTCTGCGCTCAGCTCCAACTCGTGTTGCTTCTCATGCAGAAACTCCAACAGCTCCTGGACCTGAGCTGCCAGATCTACATCCTTCTCTCCACTGAGCTCCATACCTGCACACACACACACACACACACACACACACACACACACACACACAGTGAAGGAGAGAGGTTTAAGGAGAGAGAAAGAGAGAACATTTTTTTCCTTCAGTCCAGTCCATAAATATTTAACTCCCAAATTATTGGCACCCTCTATAGAAACTTCAATATTTTAAGTAGAAATCTATCCTCAAACTGTAGTTTTAATTATAAAATTTCATTTACAATTTTAATTGATTTCTTCCTAAAAGATAAGCACCAAAAATATAAATCAACTTTTTCTCCCCCATCAAAATACAAGATGCAAAACTATTGGCACCCTCCATACGAATGCATGCTTCAATCAATATTTTAAGCAAAAATGTATCAGTTTTGATTGAAATTACTTGCGTACATTTTTTTCATATTTTCCCCCTGCAAAATCAGAACCATTTTTTATGTGGCAAGGCGCAAAAATTTTGGCACCCTCCATACAACTGAATGTTCTGAACAAAATAATTTAATAAAAAATATACTTTTTGTCTTGCAAATTATTGCAAAGCCTTTTTTGCCATCAGAATACAAAATTATTTTTATAAAAAATATGCAAAATTATTGGAACCCTCCATACGAATGCATGGTTCAATCAATATTTTAAGTAAAAATTTATCAGTTTTAACTGAAATTACTTACTTACATTTTAGCATATTTTCCCCCTGCAAAATCATAACTTTTTTTTTTTTTTTAATGAGGCAAGGTGCAAAAATTTTGGCACCCTCCATACAACTGAATTCACTTTAAAACAGCCATTCGCAGTTTAGCTACTTCTTGTCCTGCACAGCCTTTTTTTGCCATCCAAATACAAGGTGCAAAATTATTGGCACCCAAATCATACAAATGCATGCTTCAATCAATATTTTGTGTAAAAATGTATCAGTTTTCATTGAAAATGCTTTCTTCAATTTTTTTCATATTCTATTCTATAAAGTGCAAAATTATTGGCACCTCTTCAATTAAACTTTTGTATCTTAGGCTTAGTGTTAAGAACTGTACCGCTGGAATGTCTAACAAGGATTTTTGAGGCACTTGTAATACAGAGTTCTGGACCCTTTAAATGTTAAACTCAACGTTCACAATGTTCATTTTTCACATTCTTAGGTTTGTGCAAGCGCTCTTCCCTCTTCAGTTCATGCCACAGGTTTCCATAAACTTGTGCCAAGTCTTATCTTTGCAGCAACGTCAAATGGGTTTTGAGATAAAATATCCCGGTACTTAGCGGAATTTATAATCCCATCAATCTTGCTCTCAGGAAGCTTTTCTCGGGTTACAAAAAGTATCTCCCGACTCGTTAGACAGTACAGGAAGAGGCTCAGTGCTGCTTTTCTCTCTAGGGGAAGTTTCTGTAAATATTCATCGTGGAACACTTGTTGTAACATGTGTTGGGAAAGCTTTTAAAAAGAATTAGCCGAAACAAGACTTTCTATAATCAATGTGCTCAAAGCATAGAGTGTGAATGTATGAAAAATCTGAGAAGTACAAAGACATGCAGAAACAGCAGGAAATACAGTACTGTGCAAAAGTTTTGATCCTCCCTGATTTCTTCATATTTTGCTCCCAAAGACCCAGACCTTCTTCTATTTTTAATGTAGCCTTGAGGGATATTTTTTATTCCTGAAGAACTTTTTCGGCTCTAATATTTGGCAAGTTTTGTCTCTCATTTTCAGTCCAGTACCTGAGCAGTTCCAGAGGGATGTTTTGCTTGTTGAATCCTTCAAGCATAAAACTCTCTAATCTAACTTAAGGCTTGAAAAAACAGCGAGAAAGATGATGACGGAGATTAGTTATAAAAAATACGGTTATGCTGAATGCTGAGGGGTTGGAAGGGACGAGAGGGGAAACGAGGTCGCTGCTGCTCAGGTTGTTACATAAAAAAAGAGTTTTTAAATTGTATCTCTGGGCACTTTGCAGGCTGTCGCAATAAAACATTTGTTCCCATTTCTTTAATTGAATTTACGTCATTTAATTTTGTTTAATGTAAAATTAAGAAACCGAAAGTAAGTCAGGTGAACAGACGCACAGACAAAAAAAACAAATAAATAAAAAAATTTGATTATGAACATTACACACTTTCTGTCCTGTTCTGTTCTGTTCTGTTCACCACCTTTGACTTCACTGATTTCCCCTGTTCTTTGTTTCACCCTTGACTTTTTGTCTATTTACACTACCAGTCAAACGTTTTACACACCTTGTAATTACCTGATTTTTGTTTCTTTCTACACCGTAATACAATGCTGAAGGCGTTTATCCAAAATACACAATAATCTCCTTTGAACAGTTGATATTGAGATGTGTTCTGCTGCTTCTGCTCTGTAAATGCTTCATAACGGCTCTAATCTGTGGTGCTGTTGCTTTATTTAAGGCCAGTGACTCCAAATGAGCGAAATGTCCAGTATTGTTCTAGAATGTAGAAAATAAATACCAAAACAAAAAAACAATGAATGTGTCCAAACTTTTGACTGTTATCATACGTCCTAGCAGGAATTAATTCATGGAAAAAAAATTCTGCTCAGTTTTATTCATTTTTATCAAGGGTGCCAGTATTTATGCATGTATAGCCCTGCCTCTATTTCTCCTTGCCGTCAGTCATTTTTTTCCTAATTATCCAGGTCATGATTTGCTCCCGTGATAATTATCAGCTTTTCGCGTATTGGAATGGGGAGCAGATTAAACAGAGCTGGGATGCGAGTCAAGCGGCATCCAGCAGGAGGCACTAGCGAGATAAGACGAGCATAGCGTGACGTCTCGGCAGGCCGCTCTCAATTCTGTGTGTGTTTGTTAAAAAAGTGTGTGAGAGAGACAGGGGACATGTCATCCAGGTGAGCGCCTGTGCAGAGACACCGAGTGACCCAGCTACCCAGTGATGCAGGATACACCGTTTTCATTCCTCTCTCACCCTTTACCTCATGCATGCACTAATATTGGTTTGCACTCACACACACACACACGCACACACACACATATGTGCCATGCACGTGACGGCACGAGTGTCTGTGTGTTTCAGTCTGCTGGAGCAGTATAGGGTATTTCACCCCTCCTTCACTCTTATTTCACCCCCACAGTTGCTCCCTGCGGGCAGCGTGATGCAGTCTCCATGGCAACTACACACCGGGCAGCAGGAGTCGGTTCCCATGGGAACGTAATAGGTGCGTGACAGGGTGGCTTGTACAGAAGCTTGTGCCTCACACACACACACACACACACACACACACACACACACACACACACACACACACACAAAGAAAACCCCGGACGTGAACGATGAACCGTGTCCATCGGCAACCCGGCGGCGACTAGCGAGGGGGCCTGTCGTCATGGCAACCTTGGTATAGGGAATGTAAGGGTGAGGGGGGGGGGTTTCCATAGCAACCCCTCCCCTGCATATACCACATATGTGGAATGATATGGAAAAGATATCCCGCTCCATTTCTCTCTCTCTGTCTTCCTCTCAGCAATACGTAACACTCTTTGTCCTTACGCCTACCTTCTAGGACTTTTTTTTCTTTTTTTCTGTTTGGTTTCTCAAAATCTCTCATTCCTCTCCGTATGACGAGCTTCTCAACCACGGCGAGCGCCTCGGAGGTGGCGTGTTGTTGTTGTTGCCCGTGTAGGAGAAACCCACAGGAGCCACTGAAACCACACCACGCACTCGTGCAGCATTTTGTTCATCCTCTCTAAAGCCTTAACTCATCCGTGTACCGCTCGTCATCTCTCCATCTCTGCTCGGAGTGCTGTCAGGAACATTTAGAGCTAAGCGCCAGGTTTATACCATAAATCACACACTAAGTCTGTCTTACAGTCTTTTCATGTTATAAGGTTTGTTTATTTGTTTATTTATTTATTATTTGAGCTCAGACAACTCAGCGTCTGGCAGTCTAGACGTTAAAAAACGACCGGCAGCCTAGCAAAAGGATCCATAGGCTTCAATCTGTTTTGAGTTTCAGTATTCAGTTTTTAAGCTTCTGTTCAAACCGATTATTGATTAACGAGCTTGATTTCATTTAATTAATTAAAGTCCTGGCGGATAGCAGTTAGCGGTTAATCAGCGAAATCAAATGTGTCACTGTAAGCTCTGGTTCTGACGCTCACACACATACACACTTTCCGAAGGGCGTCTAGGACAGCGTACAGTATGCGCGTCTCACCTGACGCCTGTACCTCCATGATGTACTGGTGCAGGTCCTGTCCCTGCTGGATGACCTCATAGGTCATGTTGTTCATGGCGAGTTTGCGCTCGGTGTGGCGGTGGAGCCTCTGCTCGGCCAGCGTGAGCTCCTCCGTGTTGAAATCCGTCGCCTGCCGCAGGAGGTCCTGCTTCCAAGCGTCCAGCTCGCCCGTGACCTGAGAGCGACAATATGATCATCATTTATTATACGAACATATTTAAACACTGCCACCAAGATTTAGTATTAAAAAAAACTTTAGTCTGAGCCGAGAGCCACGAATGCGCCGCTGTCTTCACTTCTTCATCATGTGTGATCTTTCGTCTGATGTAAGTCTGATGGAGCGAGATCAGGATTATAGAGAGAACGTTTAAACGCCTCAGTGTGGTCACGAGTGTACGGACGTGCATCATCATGCAAGATCAAGATCGCGATGCCCTTGGATAGCAGTCCTCTGCGTTTAATCCAAAATGTAGTCTGTTGATTTACCGCTGTCGATTGTTGGACCTTTTTCTTTCTGAACAAACTAAGATGGAGGTGGAGTGAAGGGGTGTTAGAGATCGTCTATAAAAAGAGGAACAGAAAGTAAACACAAACAAGCGCCGCAGCCCGTAACACACGGTTTTCCAAACGTTTTTTCTTAGCGATTAAACACCTGCGGTGCGGCCACGGCTTATACCACTGCTTTTTTTCCCCTCACCTTATACACATTTATACTTTGAAGAAATGTTTTTCAAAAACTGCACCTTTAAATACATCTCTGACTCAGAGAAACGAAGAGACACAAATCCCCCTAGCAACGAGCACCCACACCGAGTAAGTAACTTTGTAACTATTTACTCTGCGGATCACAAAACATGCACACAAACATCGCGCAAAAACACAAAATCAACAAACACTGTTTGTCGGGAAATGCGTCTGTTCAAACACAGGCTTGCTCGATAAGCGACACGGTGACCAGAACACACAGATCCAAACACGCGTACGCACTAGCGCACGATGTCCGTCTCGGCTCAGAGCATGAGTGAGCACACGCGCACGAACACACTCACCTCCAAGGCGTACTGCTCGAAGATGCGCAGCTGCAGGAAGATATCGAGTTTGATCCTGCGCTCGTGGAAGAGCTCCTCCATGTGAGCCTGCGCCTCGTCCAGCTGCTGCAGCACGCTCTCGATGTGAGCCACCGAGCTGGCGTGGGGCAGCCTGTTACTCGCCAGAGCCGAGTCCCTGCGTACACACACACACACACACACACATATATAGAGCAATCAACAGGTGATGGAGCTCTGGAGGACAGACGCACCCGCCAGCTGTTCTATCTGGCAGGTCTGAGTTGTCAGTGATGAACACATCTGGCACTGATCTGACTCGAGGTGACAGATGTGTCCGGTCGTGCTACTGCTTCTGACACGAAGCTGATATTTCGGGTGTTCTCACCGTAAGTGCTGGATGAGCTCCTCTCCCTCCTTGATGACGTTGAGCGTCGCGTCCAGCGTGCTGCTCTGCTGCTGCTGAAACTGCCTGATGAGCTCCTGCACCGAGTCCACCGACTCCGAGCACACGGGTTCGACCAGGCCTTTCTGCAGCTCCTCCATCCATGACCACAACTGAGCACACACACACACACACACACACACGTAGAGGCATATAGGTGTCGTACAAACGCACACTTAATGTAGGAATACAAATTTCAGTTGAGGTGAGATCTTAACGGTTTAGTCCAAATCCAGATGTTGGGACAACAGCCGTATGTATGATTTCTCTTTAAGATGCTATGTTGTCCATGAATACTTTTTAACTATATATCAATCTGAGATCAATCATGAAATAAAAAAAGAAATAAGATGAAGAGAAGACTTACAACTATGCCTATAACTATAACACTGAATAACAAATGCATAATTTATAGCATATAAATCTCAAAAAGCTAAGAAAAGACTTAGTCCCGGTTTGACTTGAACGCACATACTGTATATACAGTATATCGTAAATACTGTATCAGGTGTGCTCAAGTCAAACCGAGACTTACTATGTGTGTGTGTGAGGGGGCTGTTCACCTCTTTGGTGTGTGTGTGGAAAGAAACCGAGAGATCCAGGAGGAGTTTCCTTTGCTCCACTCTGCGCACGAACTCCTGAACCCTGACCTCCAGGTGATGGGCGGCGGCGTAGATCTCCTCAGGGTCGCACTCCCCCGTCTGTGCCAACTGCTCGGCCGCTTCTAAGAGCTTATCAGCGTTGGTGTACGTGTTCTTTAAAGAGACAGAGAGGACAGAGAGGACATTATACCCCATCCTGTTATAATACATCGCTGTTGAGTTCTCGATTCTGATTGGTCAGATTAGTTTCATAACAAGCCGTAAAAGTCTTACTAACTTAAATGCTGCGGTATACGAGGAATAAAACACGTTACTATGTGCACTTCAGGATGAGTATGCTTGTGTTTCACTTTCTCTCTCTTCCACCCACACACACACACACACACACACACACACACACACACACACACACACACACTGTTTGCACTGTACCTGCGCGACTTCCTGGAAGTCGTCGTGTCGTTTCTGTAGCGCTCGTGCCCGGTGTACAGACTTCCCCACGCCGGTGTGTTTACTGAGAAACGCCTCTCCATGGTTCTGGATCCAGTCCAGGACCTGCACACACACACACACACACACACACACACACACACACACATAATTCAGAATTGAAACCCAGTCGTGTACATGCCCCGATTTCAGTCCTTTAAACACTCACACACATCAAGTTCCAGCTCGGTTTTTTTTTTTTTTTGCTTTCAGCGAATTAAATATAATGACAATGTGGAGAAAAACACCAACAAAAGGAACAACTCATAAACATGACCTAAAGGCTGCGCAAAACATCATAAACATCCTTTTATTTATATCAGCTACTAACGGGAACATTTTTATACTTTATTTGTACTATATTTACATTTGCCTCCAGAGGAACATTTCTACAGTAGGTGAGTGGTTTTTCTTTACTGTACTTAGTCACATGACCAGATTGGCTTAAAACATGCAGTTCATACGTATACTGCATAAAAATAACCAAAAATAAAAAATAAAAACATGCATTAAATCCTAGTAAAGTGATAATAGAGAACCACCTCATATGTACAGTAGCTTGAAAATGCAAACTTGGTTTGACTTGGGTTCCACAAGGACAGGGTTGCCAGATATTGACAAATATGTACTATACTGTATATACTGTACAGTGATGTGAAAAAGTATTTTTCCCTTAAGGATTGAGGGATTCTTTCATTTATTAAGGCAAAGATGCTGTCCAAACCTACCTGGCCCTATGTGAAAAAGTAATTGCCCCCATGCTAAATCATGAGTTAAATTTCACTTGCCACGCCCAGGCCTGCTTACTGCCAGACATGTTGAACCAAGAAATCACTTCACTAGATCCTACCTGACATACAGTAGTAAAGAATGGTAAAACATCTCAAAAAACAACACGATCTAAAGAAATTCAAGAACAGATGAGAAACAATGGAACTGACACGTATCAGTCTGGAAAGAGTTACAAAGCCGTTTCGAAGGCGTAGTGACTCCAGCACACCACAGTGAGAGCCATTAACCACATGGAAAACGTGAAAAGGTGGCGAACCTTCCCAGGAGTGGCCGGCCAACCAAAATTACTCCAAGAGCGCAACGATGTCCGAGAATGTCCGGCCATCAGGTTTGCTCAAGTGCACTCTGGGTATACAGCAGGACAATGATTCAAAATACACCAGCAGGTCCACCTCGGAATAGTTAAAAAATACATAATAAATAAATAAATAAATAAATAAATAACAGTTTTGGAGCAGCCTAGTCAAAGTCCGGACTTGAAATTTGTAAATAGGCCGATCATGCTTGAAAAAATTGGGACGATTCCTCCATTGCGGATGAATTAAAACAATTCTGCAAAGAAGAGTGGGTCAAAATTCCTCCAGGGAAAGACTCATTAGCAGTTTTCACAAACGCTCATTTGCAGTTGTTTCCGCCAAGCGTGGACAGGTATGGACAGCTTTTTCCCATTATTTAATCATTTAAAAACTGCATTTTGTATTTACTCGGCCTGTCTCTGAGTAATATTAAATAAATTTTGTTTAATGATCTGAGTCATTTACGTGACAAATCTGCAGAAAAAACTAAACAGAAACCAAATACTTTTTCACAGCACTGTATGTTCGCCTCGTGGGATAGACGCCGCGCCCTCTGTGACCCTGAATACAGGATAAAGCAATACAGACGATAAGTGAGTGAGTGGGTGAGTGAGTGAGTGAGTGAGTGAGTGAGTGAGTGAGTGGGTGGGTGAGTGAGTGAGTGAGTGAGTGAGTGGGTGGGTGAGTGAGTGAGTGAGTGAGTGGGTGAGTGAGTGAGTGAGTGGGTGAGTGAGTGGGTGAGTGAGTGAGTGAGTGAGTGAGTGGGTGAGTGAGTGAGTGAGTGAGTGAGTCAGTGTATTTTCGCCCTGGGATTAATAAAGTATTTTCTTATAATTCAGCCAGCACTTTATAGTTAAATTGGGCTTGGCGACCCTGTCGTTAGACCACTCAGCCATCACTGCTGCCATCCACCTTTCTGAAAAGCCTAAAGAACAGTTTGAAAGGGAAGCTTTCACGGCGCAATAACAGACCTCGGTTCACAGGAAGCTCTGTGTATTGTCAGGAGTGTATTGACCACAGTCCAAACATAATACACCAAACCTCCAGAGAGGACGCAAAGCAAATTTCACCCAGAGCTGTGACTCAGTCAGCCTCTCTCTCTCTCTCTCTCTCTCTCTCTCACTCACTCACTCTTTTTCTCCCACACACACACTGCCCCACGCATACTGTACACTCTCAAACATGGACGTGTATGTACTGTATACACACATTAACTGTGTACTGTACTGTATATGCCACACATGTGCTTCTGCTTGATCATCCAGTAAGGCGTGGCCTTATCCAGGGTGACTCCTCCCCTAACGTCGAACATCCATCGATCCATCGTTAGAACCGACGCCCAAGGCACATGAGCTGACGCAGGTTTGTCTAATTTAATTCATCACCTGTCTGTATTTATTTCATATCAGACCTCATACCATTAATCTGTCGTGTCTTCTCACTTCACACTCACTACAGGTGTACATGTGCGGGCGTGCATGTGTGTCAGGTTTAACAGCACACCTGCTGCACATCTTGCTGGAACACACACAGCTGCAGTCTCTGGTGCAGGCGCAGCTTACGGTGCTGAAGCAGACCGTCCAGCCTGCGGTGCTCGTGCACCACCTCGTGCATGACGTCCAGAACGGCGCGCACCGCCTGGCTGTAGTCCGCGCCAGTCGTCACCGAGCCAGAGTCAGCCTGAGGCTGGGGCCTCTGTAGGACGTCCAGCAGGGTCTTCCCTTTCTGACTCACCTGCAAGAGGACAGAGACACACTTCCTTCCGTAAGCAAATGAGGGAAACAAGAAAAAATATATACATTTTCAAATACGAAGGGTGTTCAAGTCAAACCGGGATTTTTTCTCACGAGGAGATGAAGACGAGATCCGAGCACATCCTGTTAGTCATGCAAGTGACTCCTATTAACGTGGCTCCTATTACGGTGGCGCTAACGTGTCAGCCCGCACAAATCACATGTTAAGCAAAATGGTGTGCGACTGTGTACATGCAAGCACAGAACACCACATAGTTTTTTTGTTTTTTTTTCCCCGATTTTCTCCCTAATTTAGTCGCATCCAATTCCTCCCCGTCACTAGGGGCCTCCCACATTAAGGCTACTACTACTCAGTCGGGAGGGCCGAAAACTATCACGTGTTTCCTCCGAACCAAGTGACGCCAGCCGACCGTATCTTTTCGAAATGCTCGCTCACGCACCGTTGGGGGCGGCGTAACACCCTCGGAGGACGGCGCTATCCGCTCCTTCCGCTTGCGCGAGCTCACAGACACCCCTGATTGGCTGTAGAGCCGTGATTAATGTGGGAGCACTAAGTACCTCTCATCCCTTCCCTCTGAGAGAGCTCGGCCAATCAGCTCTCTCTAGACCTCCGGCTGCGAGAGGTTACAGCATCACCCTGGAATCGAACTCGCGATCTACGGATGATAGGGCGAGCGCTGTACCACTGCGCCACTCATAGCACATTGTTATGAAATTTCTGGTGAATAAACCTCCTGACATTTACAGAAGACTTAAAGCACTGTACGGTGATGAGACTCTTCGCCGCAGTAAAGCAGTTGAATGGTGCAAACGTTTTAAAAAAGACTGCACTTTCGTTAACGCCGATCGCGACCGAGGTGGCTCGGAGCCTGATGAAGACGTTCCAGCAAGTGGGGCGTCTGATCCTTGAAAGTCAAAAGTTAACTTGTTGCCAACTTCGGAAGAGACGCACCAGTCTGTGGGAACTGTACACACAGTCATCACCAACACCTCTTGCACATTACAGGAACTCGGCTGGGAGCATCCCCTGTACAGCCTGAGCTCGAGACATTGTATTAAAGGGGTTCCCGGGGGGCCAGTGTTTCAGACATGAAGCAGACTGATCATAATGAGCATCATATGAAGGGTTTATGAGCAGTGGAAGCACGCACCTCGGTGTACGCTGTGGTCACCTGCTCGTACAGATTCTGATGGCCGTGGATGGCCAACTCCAGCTCCTGCATCGCCGTGGGCAATCCTCCCTCGCTGCACGCCTTCGCCCAACCCTCCACTCCAGACAGAAACTGCCAAACCACAGCAGATATAAATGAAGTAAAGAAGACACCGAATTCATGCCAAATCATTTCCATCTTCCCCCCCTGAGCTGTTGGTGAAAAAACCAAACTTTTGTCTGATTATGAATTCAGGATTAAAGTAAGTGCCATTAGAGTGACCTGGCGTTCGCCAGGAACTGAGAGGAAATGGATATTTACACAGCAGTAAATTAGCGGCGTTAGTATTAAGTAATATGACAAAAAGAAATTCCCAGTGGAGTGCAATGTTCTTGTTAAACGTTAGAGGTGCGTTAAACAAATGATCCAAATAAGCCGAGTTAGCAGGTTTAGCTGCAGGAGATCGGAGCGCGATTCGTTCGGTGACACAAAGTGGGAGTTATTTCCACAGTCACAGCAAATTAAACAAGACCAGTTCACAGATGCTGGCGAACTGAAATAATAAGCGATTATTTGCAACCAAGTTAGCAAAGGTCACTGTGCAAGGAAGCACCATTTTTTAATTTGTCAAATTTGATTTAGGTCCCGTGATTGGATCAGATTTCTAAATTCGCGAAAGGAACATTTAAGCTCTGGATAAACAATTCAGGCTTTCATTTTATTCCCTGTGTCAAAATTTGATTGCAGACGTTTTGAAGAGCGTCTGAAGACCCCGTGTCCCTTAATTGTAAAGATTTTAAAAGCCTAGCAGACCTGCTCCGCTTTCTGGTGGAAAACAGAGGACATGGCGAGAATGGCGCTGCGCTCCTCCAGGGACGAGGCGAAGCTCTTCCAGTCCTGATCCAGCTGCACTGAGACCTGCTGGATCTGATCGGCGGCGTAGTGGCCGGCCTCACACAGCCGCGTGGCCACCGAGGCGATCCGCGTGATGTTCACGTAGGCGTTCTGATCGAATGTAAAGACGACACGCGAAGTCAACATGAGCTTGATCTAAAGAATTAAGGGAAGTCTCATAATATTAGCATAAAAAAAGGTGCAATGAGGTTTGTGGTAGAAAAAGGATGGAAAGTGACTATAATATAGAAAAAAACAAGAATAAACTAAATGTTAAGCTAACAAATTCAGACAAATCTGGCTAATTCGAACGCTCTGAATTTGAAACGCTCTCAAGCTAACTGGAACTCAAATCCATCAAATCATCCAGCAATTTCTTAGCAATTCGTCAAAATGATCAAAATCAACTCAAAAACTGATCTGGCTAACTCAAGTTCATGATATTATCCAACATCAGGTTAGAACTCACTCATCTAACTAGATTCATCTAACTCAAACTGGACTAAGGGCAAAAGGGCAAATCAAGCACTAACTGCCCTTCAGACTTGTTCTAATCCACAAAAATATCAAGATAACACAAATCATCCAGCTAACTTAAACCAGCCAAAATTCCAGCTCAGCAAATAATCCAGCTCAATCAGTAATAATCAACAATAAAGGCGACTAAAACGATCCATGTAATGAATCACCCTAGTCTAATTATACTGTACAGTTATTCAAGTCAAACGAAGCCCACGACGTTAAACTCATTAAATCAAGCTATCGCTTCATATAAATAAGAAACTCAACTCAGCAGGTGGTCGAATGTGAGTGATTAAGCAAATACCTTTGGTTAGACACGCGATTCGGCAGCCGGGTTTTTGAGACACCTATAACGGCATCCTATAACGAGGATGACTTTTTTTTGCACACAAGGATATCGCATGCTGTTAAAAATCCTACCATGGAATTCATGGCGAAGTGGTCATGCTGGGTCTGAAGGTCGGTGGCGTGCTGGTAGCTCACCCCGATCTCTGTGTGCGTCTGCAAGAACAGCTCCTTGTTGTGGCCGATCCACTCAAACATCTACAGACAGACAGAGAGAGAGAGAGAGAGAGAGAGAGAGAGAGAGAGAGAGGGAGAGGTGAGAAAAAGGACAGCACACTCGCTTAGCAGAGACTCAAGTGCTTCCTGTTATGAGGCCATATGGTGATAAACGAGCCTCACGGAGCATAGATTATCAAGTTGAGCCAATCAGGACAAGTGCTCCTGCATAAATATTTACTACAGAACAGGCATATTTATTCAACAGCGGATGCAAGTCGCAGAAAAATTTCGTTGCCCGTAGGCCGAGTAGAAACCGTTAAATTCACTCCTACACTCTGTTCAGCTCTTTACAAAAGTGAAGAACGAGTAGATGTCATATTTTGAGCATGCCTGGTTTCATTTAAACACAATACCTCTTCTAAATGTACTGTTAAATTTTCTTGAAATGTATTGCCACCCCAATATTCCCAGAAGACTATGACGGAGAAAATATCATCACCTCCGAGCCTCTTCGGTCAAGGTCAGAGACCCATGTGGAAACTCAGACACGCGAAATATTCCCCGATGTCTTCTTTTCTAGGGTCACACATTTGGGTGCCAGTTTAGACAAAGACTTAAAATCCCGAGCCTAAGAAGACCGCTGCGAAACTTCATTTTGTCTCCTTCCTGTACAGATTTTGATGTACTGTATGGTGTAACCTCATGGCAGAAGCAGTCAGGTTTGGGTTGAAGGAGTCCTCCTGCGCGTGTGCAAAGAATTTATAATTGGTCTCATCTGTTTATAACACGCAATTTAATTTTTTCTAATATTTTATCATTTGTATTGCTTGAATATGAATATTTTTCATAGGTGTTAAATAATTTGCCAAATGTTTTGGATAAAATACTATTATGTTATACGTGGCTGCTCTTTTCGATCATTCTCATATTTTTAAAGGATATACAAATGCTTGAGAAATAAAAATATATATACATTTTATACTACAAAGGGAGACTTAACTGTGCATCCCGATTGCTCAATTTACTCAATCGAGCTTTCCATGTCAACTCTCTCACCGCAGGTTTTCTCACTCTGTTCTGTCTTTGTACCACTTCTCCGAGCGTCTACTCTCTCTCACACTAATTCTTTCTCATTTATTCTCTCAGGCTGGATGTCAGCGGTGTTCTGGCAGTATCCGTGCACAGATGGACCGTGCCGGCAGGACTGGGCTTGTGTGAAACTCCTGCTCAGTTTGGGTTTAAACGGAACACGATCTCACGCACGGAAAAAAAAACGGCCTCCTGGGAGAGCGAAGCGGAGGAACTTCACTGTTATGACTATATAGACAGACTTCAACATTCCTCAACTCATTATTTTCCTGATTAAGCATTTGGAATTGACTCCCGCTTTAAATCCTTAACTAAACTTTACAGTGTTCCAGAGCAACAAATCATCGCTCTGTTTAAAATTCACATTCATCCAATTACTGTCCCTTGGCTAGTTTCACAATATGCATCATCACATTATGCCTTTATGACTCTACTACTGTATGTACAAAGAAACAGAGATAGACGGCAATTGCATCACCCAGATTTAATCATACCTTGACACACGACACGCTGGTCGTTTTGAACTGTGGCACTATATAAAATCGAACTATAATACTAATACTAATGCTAATCCATTCAGGTAAGTCAACTAGCCAGTCAAGCACACAATACATTCACGGCTGGTTTCAGAGTTTATGTCTGTGGAAACACAGTTGCTAAGCAATCAGGACATGCTGTATGATTAGTATGTTGAACACTTACTGTAGCAAGCTAGCAAACAGAAGCTATTTATCTTCTACATTGCAAAGGCAGTACGATAAAGAAAATCAGACAAAAACATTAACACTCTGATGTGTTAAAAAAAGACTCAATTCTGCCAAAATTTCACTGTAATTATTCTTAGCACGAGGCGACATTATGGCTTAGTGGTTAGCTCTGTCGCCTTGCACCTCCAGGATCCGGGTTCGATTCCCGCCTTGTGCCTGCGTGCATGAAGTTTGCATGTTCTCCCTGTGATTGATGGGTTTCCGCCGTGTGCACCGGCTTCCTCCTGCAGATTAGGCTAATTGGTGTTCCCAAATTGCCCCTAGCGTGTGACTGAGCATGGGTGTGTCCCCCTGCAACGGATTGGCAACCTGTCCCTAGTGTACCCTGCCTTGTGCCCTACAGTAAGTCTCCTGCGATAAGCTCCAGGCCCCCCCGCAACCCTGTATACAGAATAAAGCCGTATAGACGATGAATGATTGAGTGAGTGTTCTTAGTATTAAAAGCTAACTGATCTTCCATTGGCAGCACCCCTAAAAAAATCCACAAACGAGGATCAAGAAAATTACCTTAGAGTTCTGTAATATTGCTCACCCTTGATCGTGCAGTAATTGTACAGCAAAAAAAAAATATTTTGACAAATTGGTCTTGTTATCCTAAAAATAAATAGGTTGCTAAATTCTCAACATTATATTAACGTAAATATATTCAACGGCATCAACAAATCAATCTTAATCTGTTTTTTTCCCTCACCTTTTCAGCATCCTGCTCGTACAAACGGAGCTGGAAACACTGGTCCAACTGCTGTTTTCGTTTGTGCCAGGCCTGTAACAGGTGCTGGCGTGCAGCTTGCAGTTTGTCCAGCAGGGCGGAGACTCTAGGAACAAGGCTCTGAAAATCAGGCCCTCCGGACAATCGTCCGTCCCCGCCGTCCCTGATTTTTTGGAGGAGACGTTGTCCCTCCTGCTCCAGTTCGTCCACGGGTGCCTTGGTGGCACTCTTTCTCAGGCGTGCGTGCTCCTCTAGGAGCCTGCGCGCCTCCTCTGCGTCTGCAGCCATCTCCTGGCGTGAAAGTGTCTCCTGAAGCTCCTCCAAACGCGAGAGAAGGTGCAGCGCTCCACACGTAAACTCCTCTAGCGAGACACGTAGCTCCGTCCACTCGACATGGTCGTACTCCAACGTTCCGTCCAGATCGGCTGTCAGCTGGGACGGGTCCACCAGTTTGGTCAAGCCCTCCACGGACACCATGCTTGTCTGCGATAAACAAGAGAGGTTAGGACGTAATTACAGCAACTCAGGTGTAATCATAAAACATCTCAGTATTCTAATACTGTTTAGCAAGCTTTACACAACTGTAACAAGCTTACTGATAACTGGGAATTTGGGCATGGACAAAATATTTGGCCATAATGCAGAATATAATCCAAACCTATAATGTAGATAAGCTTCTGACAGGCAGCGACCTTGTTCCACCAAGGAACCTGAGCTAGTTAGTGTAATAATCAGTAATCAAATGAAGGTAATCTGTGATCTCCTAAAGATCCTAAAAGATTTCTATTGTAGAAGCTGATCCAAAGTGACCTTCTGGAAGTCCTGGTATTTGAACTCACAACCTTTGTGTAACATGGGCTGAACCACTAATCTACCACTGTCGATATCTCTCAACGTTGAGCAATTATGCTGTCGAGCAGGTCTGCTGTCTGCTCTCTCTGACAATTTTGTTCTCGTGCATATGAAATCTCTGAGATGTTTATCAAATTGTATAATGATAATTTACAGAAAGGTTAGAAAGCCGCTTTTAATGTAATTGCGTATAGCCAAGAAAAACAACTCATTACACTGTATGTGAGAGATGAGCACCGGGTTAGAACATGCAGTTACAAACCTCAAACGTGAACTTAGCACTGCCGAAGTTGGTCTTTTGCTTCTGCCAGAAGTTGTCTGGTTTGATAATTAGGGCCACGCAGATCTCAGCCGGGAACGCTTCCTGCAGCGTCTTTAGCAGCGGCTTAATCAGGTCCCACTTAGAACCACGCATATCAATGATTACAGTAAAGCCGCGCTTGCTAACATCCTCACTGCGCGGAGAGAGAAAGAGATAGACAGATAGACAGAGTCATTAAAATACCAGAAAACATTCATAAAGCTTGTACGAATAAAACCAATAAAACTTAATGTAGCCAACACACAGAGTGTAAACATAAAAGTCTGCTGATGCATTGTTGACTGTGTAACTCCCATTTCAATAGCAAGTCACGTTCTCTCTGTTTTCTCACACTGCATGCTGTAAATGTAGCCTGAGTGTGATTTTGCAGATGACAATAAACCCACCTTGTGCCAGTGCAGTGCCAAGAAAGCCCAAACACACTGAATATCATGTTTATAAAAGGTAGCGTTGTGAATTCTGAGCTGTTACCAGTGTTTACGATTTTTTTTTTTTTCGGGTAAGCTGTGAGAAAACAACACGTTTAAGCCTCGCCTCTTTTCATCTCCTACCCAGGTACCAGAATGGTTTTGTGTGCCTATCCGCCATGCTGGAATACGCCCTGGATAGTACGCCAGTCCCCTTCCGGGGCATCATACACGCTCACAATAACACACAGCATAGCCATGGAAAATTGCCTGACTAAACTCTTCATAATAAAATGTTCATGCAAAAACCAGCTTCTTCTTTGACTATGCAGAAACGTTTCACTAGTGCTTGGATACTGTTAAGGCAAAAAGATTTCTGCTTCATATCTGAAACGCTGGCCTCCCAGGAACTCCTTTCATGGCCCAAACATGTGAAAATGGCTTAGAGCAAGGTCAGGCCTGTACGGGGGATGTGGCAGTAACTTCCAGTCACATTCCTGTCTACAGTGGTTGTCTACAGTTCCCACAGACAGATGTGTCTCTTCTGAAAGTTGGCAAAATGTTCTCCATCGATTTTCAAGGATCAGGCGTTCAACTCACTGAATGTGAATGACGGCAGTGAGCTCTAAGCCATTCACGGATGTACGGCCTTTGCAATGTGCCTCATGAATGTTTGCAACATTCATGAGGCTCATCACGTACTGTGCTTAAAGCCTGCTGTAAATGTCAATCGGTTTTATTCGGCCTTCATTCACCAGAAATTTCATTCCAACTCTCGGTTTTACTTGACCGTCCGTTGTATATTTCCCTAGCCACTTTTGAGCACTCCACACCCTATACTTACTATTAACTCTATTGTTATTTTCGCAATAGAACAGAATTAGCTACTGTGTCAAGCTAAGTGATTTTTAAAGGAACTGTTTGGCCGCTTGTTACGTGCATTATTAGCGTCGATGGGAAGGGTTAGCTACTCTCAAATAGCATCTAGCATGGCCAATTCAACTGGTTTTCCATATCTGTTACAGTATATCAGCTAGAAGTGTTCCCATAGCTTCTTCTTCATATTTAGCACGAGCTAGCTGCCTAGCAATATCTAGGTAGAATTTCAATAACTGGAGAAAATATAACCATTTAGCAATTTGACCTGCCTTAGCTCTTAAAGAAAACACCCTGAGGCACATTAAATATGTCTTTACTGAATGTTTTGGGTGTTTCTGGTGCTAATTAGCAGAGAGAGTTAGCAATCTCTCAACATCTAGCAAGGTCAATATGTAGTTAAAGATGTTATGTGCAGCCTTCGTGCCTGATATTCCACCTGTTATAGCAGCTAAGAATATTCCCACAGATCCTTTTTCTTGTTTAATAAGAGCTAGCTGTGTAGCATTACCTAGCTAGGAAAAAAGGAAATATGGAACAGCTGGTTAGCAAGTTGACCCACCTTAGCTCTTAAACACCCTCAAACACATTAAATATGTCTATACTGAAATATTTCTAACATGTTCAATGATAATTGAAGTACGAGTAGTAAGAAGTACTAACTAGAGGAGTATGAATTAGCAGAGCTGGTTAGCCATCTATAAGCTGAAATGTAATGGCATTGATATAAAGATTAATTGTGATGAATTTGGAAGCTGTTTTAGAGCAGATGCTAAAAGATTATAGTTGAAGTAGAGATGAAACGAGACTTAAAATTTCATCTATATATAAAAGAAAGCTTTACTCGCTCTTTCAATGATATCTTTATGTTTCAGACATTGGAGAACCTAAAACCAGTCTCAGAAATGTTCTGTCTGTATGTCTGTCTGTTTGTATGTCTGTCTTTCGTTTTGTCTGTCTGTCTGTCTGTAAGTATGTATGTCTGTCCAGACCGATTTTCTCACAGCGTCATGCAAAATCGGCTCGACAGAATTTAATGGAAATGCCAGTCCTTAAGTATTTGCATGAAATTAAACCTGCACCCTTAAATCAAATCAAAATGTTGAGTAGAAATGAAGTTATAAGCAGTTCGGTGCCAAATTATAAACCTCAAGTTTTGACAGCGTATATATATCAAACTGTGGGAAGGTCTTAAACCGACCGCTGGACAGAATGTATTGAAAAATTTTCAGTACTTAGACATCTGCCTGAAGTTTAGCCTTTATTTGTCACATATACATTACAGCACAGTGAAATTATATCTTCACATATCCCAGCATAACTGGGGTCAGATCACAGGGTCAGCAATGATACAGCAATGACAGGGTTAAGGGCCTTGCTCAAAGGCAACTTGGTGGAGCTGGTCTTCCAATCAGTAACTCAGTGCCTTAGCCCTCTGAGCTAACTCTCAGAAATTAATTTTATTATATTGCTGGGATTGGTTAATATGTTCACAGCTGAAATAACAGTGCTGAATACAATGGGCGGACACTGAAGATCAGGTTAAGCATGACAATGTTTTTTTTTTCCTGCTTGGCCTCTTGACACAAGACATAAATAACATCCATGACAGCTGCAGTGACACACCATCTGCTCAGATCAGTGGCTGATCTCCACATCCTCAAATATGCATTTATTCATTTTTGTAGCCACTTCGCACCATCCCACTAGAGCACCTGCTGGTTTACACCGTTTCCGAAAAGCAGCGCATGCTAACGGATCACGAGCATGGCAGAGATAAATGTGAACAGCGCTCGGAGCACCTGGGCACGGTGGAGAGGTAGGTGACGAGTCTGCGCAGGTCCTCTTGCTTTATTCGGTCGTGGTTGCTGCGGGCAGGGAAGGTCAGGATGGGTCCTCCTCTCTTATCTCTGCCTCCTGAAAGAGAACCCGGGGATTTAGGCAAAGAAGGATTAAACCACCCTGTTCAGCTACGTGATCAAATCTCGATGAACAATTCCTTTTTCTTGTAACAATTCCTTAATTAATACTCTTTAATACTCTCATGCTGCATAATGTGAATACACTGACCTGAGACAAAGGCGACCTTTTCCCTCAGAACCGTCAGAACATCTGCAGCTTTGACACCGTCGTTCCTCAGAGAGCCGGCTGAAAGTGACGGAACTGAGAGACGGAGATGTGAGAGGAAGAAAGAAAGAAAGAAAGAAAGAAAGAAAGAAGGGAAAGGACAGAGTTACACTCAGACAGTGTTATTCATACCATGATCATTCACACAGCCTTATTAATTTACACCTAAAAACATGAAGTGTAAAGCAATGCATTTTAAAACAAAATGACCCTGCTGGTCTGACATTGTTGTTTTGCATCCAAGAATAAAATGATATATAATAATTAAAAAAAAAAAATTTCCAAGCCATTGATTAGACTTTGGAAATTAAAATACCAATCTGGCAACCCTACCTGCTATAAACATTTAATGACAAAATGCTGGCAATGTTTGGACGTTAAGAAATTTCCTTAATGCTTTTTGCTGGCAGACTTAATCCTATGCCAGGTCTTTAGTGTATATTATTCTGACCAGTCACATCTGGACACACACACACACACACACACACATTGCTGACATGCATGCATTCACACGAAGATAAAGCTAGACTCACCCAGACTGTAAATATGCTGACATGTAGTCTAAATACACACACGCTCAAATACAGTATATGCACACAAAAATTATCCTTCATCCATCGCTCTCTTTTACTCTCTCTCTCTCTCTCTCTCTCTCTCTCTTCTGTCCTTTCTGGGCTTCCCTTCGCTGTTCCACTGCAGACTGCATAAACTATTTAACCTGAATGAAGGAGGCTGTTCCTGAACATGACATGTTCAATGTACTGAAAAACAGATGCTTTCCGCTCATCCTACGGGACACCAAAGTGTATTTTACACACAGGCGTGGTGATTTATCACCGTGTCACGTACAATATCCCTACATGCAAACATGTGCAATCTCCTGCTTTTCCCACCGCTCACCATCTCTCTCGAATTCCTCAGGGCACTTTCGCAGACACGCTTTAGCAAGACAACGGACAATCAAGACTTTTCACTAAGTAGTGATATGTACTACAAATCCAGGTGGACATACAGTAATTATACCTCACGAATGAACTATTTTCACAATACAGAAAAATCACTTTGTTCGTAGATCAAATTTGAGAAGGATAATAATAATAATAATAATAATAATAATAATAATAATAATCGGCTAATACTTTGGGTGTTGTGTAGACAATGCGAATCACCTGCGTGTGATTCCTGATTACAAGATTCCCCGATTTCCTTAGAGTAGAAATCTTTCCAAAATGTCTTTTTCAAAAACATATTTTAAACTTTAACCCTCACATTTACGCCTGAAAAAGGAAGGAGAGAAAATGCAAACTGCAGTAGAAATGATTTCAGTAAAAAACGAACAACATGATATAGTATACTAAATGGGGCAGTAATGGATCATTGGTTACTGATCAGAAGGCTGCGGGTTCAAGGAAGCTTAAGCAGGGTCAGTTAACCCTTTCTGTTCTAGAGGGGCTTTTTCATGGTTGACCCCGTGCTCTGTCCTGAGCCTCCTAACAGCATATAAAGAAAAGAATTTCCCTGTGCTTCTTCTGAACAACTATTGAACTAATAGTCTAACAGAAGTCTAGGATACTTGGAATAATCACATTAATCGGTGCATATTTGGGTTAGTGTAACAATAAGTCTTCCAAAATGATAAAATAGCACATAATCCTATACATCATATTGTTCTGCACATTGAGCCTAGACCTAATCAACAGAAGCAACCCCAGATCATGACGCTGCCCGCACAGGCTTGTGCGATAGGCACCAGGCATGATGGGTGCATCACTTCATCCACTCTCTTCTTATCCTGATGCACTCATCACACCACATGACCTTTTTTCAATCTTCCAATGCTCCACAGTCCTTTCTTTATGCTCCCTAGCAAATTGGAGCCTTTTTTTTTTTTCCCGATTAGCCTCACTGATAAAGTGGTGATCTTAAGGCTACAGAAAGAAATGCAAACAAACGTTTTACGGGGGCAGAATGCAAAGTGCTTAAAATGGGAGCAACCTCATTTCCCCTCTTGTCTGGTCTAACCACTCAGCATTAAGCATCACCAGTATACTAATCGCCGCTCGGATCATCTCTCATCATCTGCACCTGTTTCTCACTGATTCATGCCTCAAGTTAGATTTTTTTTTTTTTTAGGCTTGAATGATTCATCTCATCATATAAAAGATCACAAGATGTATTTTTGTCTGATGCGGTGACCTTTTGGAAAATGACTTAAATTACTTGAAACAAATAGTGTGCGCATATCAAGTGCCAGCACTGCTCCACTACGCCCAGACTTATCGATTTACACCAGACTGTGCCGTGGTGTAACTATGGATCTGTCGCTCGAGGTTTCAAATGACCATCAAAAATCTGATGCTGTACTCAGAAAAAAATATGTCCACTAGGCTAAAAGCTCCCAGCGATAAGTTTCATTCTTAAAACCCTATTCATAAATTCACCCTAATGGAAACATTAATACATCTGCATGTGAATGCAAAAACCCGATCAGGCGATGATGTCGCAGCAGCACAACACATAACATCACAGAGATGTGGCTCAAGAGCTGTGGGTAACGTTCTCATTAAACATCAGAAAGGGGAGTAATGAGATCTTAGTGACTGGGCATATTCGTTGTGAGTCAGATCTAGAGAGATGAGCATTCTTTACATCCACATTGAGCTGAAAAGCATCTCATATAGCAAGACTAATCTAACCTTGACCAGCCAGGTTACAACAGGTTGCAGTTCTGTCAGCCAAGAGCAGGAATCTGAGTTGGCACTGACTCATGGAAATCTGGACAAAAGACCAAATGATATTTTCTACATTGTTTCTACAGATCATTACATGAAAGGACGGGGGCATCGTTGTTCCTAATAAAGTGGCTTGGAAATGTATGTAATAATAATACAAGGCTGAACGAACGAGTGGCTGATGCAGCAGACTGGCTGCGCAATAGGATCATAAATATAATCCCAATGCACAAAGTAATATAAGAAATAAAATTAAAATAAATCGACGTGCTACCTTTTTAACGCTCGTTGTTATTGAATATATCTAACGCATGACCTTGAATGCACAGTTGAACTGCCGGGAGCAGCCATTTCATATTCATGATTCGGTTTTACGCACGCGGGTGTCCTCTGGACAAGGGTTTTGTACATTTTTACAGATGGAGAACAACCTTAGGGTGGAAGTAGACTTGCTTTGAAATAGGTGTACGTGCATACAAGATGTAATATAATGCGTGTGTAGCTTCCTCAGAAATGAACTAAGCAGCCAACAAGGTGCAATATACATGTAAACTGTAGGGGCAGTGTAGTCAACAGGGTCATCAAAAATGAGACAAATGGAGACAAACATGCATGTCAAAACATTTTGTGGGAGATAAGTACCATTTTAAATGTCGACATGAAAACTAAGCTCGTCGAGTGTCATGTCAAAGCTGATGCCAGCTTTGCCAGGTTGTTGGGCCCTTTTGCAAGGCTCTTAACCCCGTCCGCTCCAGGGGCCCCGTATAATGGCTGACCTGCGCTCTGACCTCGCCCTATGAACAGAAGCTGGGATGTGCGAAGAATAAAGAATTTCACTGTGCAGTAATGTACAACGTATGGGACTAATAAAGGCTGCACTTACAGCAGGATTCCAGTAGGGGGCACACAGAAGTTAAGTTTAGCCTTTATTCGTATTTCAGCCAACATTGAAATAGTGAAGCTAATGTTTGAAATGCTTAAAAATCAATGTCGAGGATGTCCACCAGCATGTGGTGAGCATGTTTGTTGACGCCCTCGACATTGGTTTTTAAACATTTCGAATATTAGCTTCACCATTAAAATAGCTTTCGGTCATTTATTTGAGCCGTCGCTTTTTTTTAGGCACCAACAGAAAGTCTGATCACGCTAAACTAACATCAGCTACAGCTCTGCTTGTTTTTGAGTGGTCTGTAAACCCCGTTTTTAAAACCACTGCTCCAGACAATACTTAGGTTTACACAGTGATCCATTCTTATTTATCTCCAAAATCGATCCCTTTTAGCTTTTGTGAACACCAGTTGTGAGCTTAAACCCCACCGAACACTAGTTGGATGCTTTGCACGGTATGAGCCTGTGAGTTTTAACAGCCAGCAACTTCATCAGGACCTTTAGTAGGAACGGGAGCACATCCAACAACTGCATTTTCACTGGGTCACTGGCTGCGTGTCAGATAAGCCGAGTAGCAGCGGCTGCCAAAGGAGCTCGCATGACATACTGAGGGACTGCAGAAATCGCTCTCACTCTCTCTAGTTTTAACATGATAGATATTTACATTTGGACGGTGGGGAACACCTCATAATGTTATACACAATAGAATCGGATCAAACTTAAAGTACTGTTCACATCCCCTGTTATGCTGTATGTTATACTAGTGATGTACTGAGGCAGTCTTACTCGTGAAAAAAATTCAACCAATTCATTAAAAAAAATCATTAACCTTCCACTAATTTCCATTTCCTCTGTACCAACGGCACATATTTCTGTGCCTTACGAAGCAATATGTTTGCCGCTCAGCGTTTAAATCGTGTTAGACAGGAGTTATGTCAGGAAATTCACACCTACTTGTCTGCAAAGCCTGGAGGCCTAGCAGATGCACTAATGGGTCTAACAGCAGAGAACAAGGTGAGGAAATTTATTCAATTACACAAACCAGACGCTCCCGTTCCCCATCCTCCACTGCTGCTAGCGCACATCGCATCTAGAGCAGGTGTAGAAATTGGCCACGAGTGGTCTTTACGCATCAAGGTGTCCGATCCTGAAGATCGACATCCAACAATGGTCTTGTGTTCATTTTCTTGATTAATTTTCTATCAAAGCAGCTCTGACAGTACATCTGGCTGCCACAGTTTTATATGAATGCACTGGTTCCAGATTACACCGGGACTTTACAGCAGACATGGAGTACAATTCATGTCATTCAACAAAGAAAAATACATAATCAGTAAATATATGGGGAGGTTTTCTGGACGGAGATGTTTTTTCAAAATTGTTCAACACCGTTGAGTCTCCATTGTTAACCTTGTGTAACAACTTCCTGCTACAGGGAACGAACTCTTCCAAGACAAAGGACTTCGTTGTTTCTCGAGCTGCAGACGCTAACGCGACACAGCATTATTATTAACTCTAAGATCAAGAAAGTGCAAGAGGCTGACGGAGGAACGCCTGTTTATAGGTGTCAACTAACTTGTTTCAGATGTTCTACAGTGTTAAATCTAAAGGAAGAAAGAAAGGTTTTGTCTGGACATTGGTCAGAATTCGCTCTTTCACTGGAATTTCAACGATTCCGGTCTCAGAAAATGTTCTGTCTGTATGTCTGTGTGTCTGTATGTCTGTCCAGCCAGATTTTGTCATGGCGCCAGGCAAAACTGGCTGGACGGAATTTAATGAAACTTTTGCCGTCCTCATTATGGTTCTTTACCTGAAGTTAAAACTGCACCATAAATGAAATCAGAATGTTGAGTAGAAGTGAAGTCATGAGCAGTTATGTCACCCATAATCTGGAACATGGTTAGACCCATTATACATCTAGCTTTTTTTTTTCTTTTTTACTAATTTAGCACTTTCTTCTTTAGGCTATATGCATCACTCAACAAAGCCAATCAGCATGATAATGTGCGTAGACATATTATGTGGAAGATACAGGAAGTTTGGTAATGCACCTGCAAGCTGCCAAATCCTCATGAAAAACAAACACAGCATGGCATACTCCAAAAAAAAAAAGGAGCGTACACTATGAAAACTGAACCTTTTTCTTATAGATAAGATGTATAAATATATCGAAAGATCAATATATGTTTATTCTTCCTGCTGGTTGTCTCATACTGTATGTTCCAAAACCTTGGTGCTGATAACAAGCAGTGAAGTGAAGCGCCACTATAAGATAAAACAGGGGTCGTTACAGCAAACATATCCGCTGCAGTCCGAGGTGAGGGAGCGTAAAATACCTGAACCGAGAGCCCAGCGCTAACCCCCCCCCCACCCCACCCAAACATGGAATCCCCCCCACCTTCCTCATAATCGCTTTAAAAATACATATCACAACAACATTTTATTATCTATATAAATAAAAGAAAAGGTTGTGGAATAACAGGAACCAAAACATGTTAGGCAGCACCATAAGCATCATATCACTCTCACTCACTCTCTTAATCATTGCCTATACTGTTTATTCTGTTCAGGGTCAGGGGACTCGGGGCACCGTGCCCGGAATGCCAATCCATCACGGTGCACACAGCACTCATACACTCACTCACAAAGGGGACCTGGAAATGCCAATTAGGCTACTCCAAGGAAACCCAGTAAGCACAGGGGGAACATGAAAACTCCACACACAGACCAGAGGTGGGACTCGAACTGCAAGTCTCGAGGATGCAAGTGCGAGTGCTGCAAGAGGCCACGGTGCTAGACAACGTCCAAATCACCTTATCATTAATTACTTTTTATGACATTGCATCCCCAAAAAAGATGTTTTATTATTATTGGTATAATTAACATATATTCCATGTTTATCATAATATCCATAGACCACATGCATGTATAGTATATCATACGGTTACTTTCTATATTCAAAATTATCCAGAATACCTTAAATCACATTCAATCCAAATGGATAAAAAAAAAAAAAACACCATAGCAGGAACTCAAATTAAGGATCTGGCAACCCTGTGGGCGCAGACAATTAGACTCACTGATCCATTGACCACTGAATACAAAGTGCTGTATCAATAATTCATAATGATAGATATTTTCATGTTTTTATGAACGCGTCATCGTGTTGTACTGGGAGGAAGTGATCGATGTACCGTAGAGTGTGAGCAGAAATCAACGCAAAACACATACATGCAGGTATTCACAGTGAAAGCCTTAATCAATGAACAGGAAAGCTTTTAGAGAGAGGAAAGACTTCCCATGTTATAAGATCACGCAGCACAAGAAAATAAAAAAAAGGCCCTCCCAAGAGGATCGGGAAATGGGTTGCTCTCCGTAATCACCAAATGAAACCAATCATGGCGAGGCGCTGCCAAATGGCTGCGCGAATCCGACTCCAGTCAAGGACATGCTGGAATAAAACCCTGACCCACGGTGCACTAAACCCTCCTCTATTCAAACTCTGAGAACAATAGCTGGCACCGGCGTGGTTAGTGTTCCGCATTGTGAATTTGTGTGTGTGTGAGTATGTAGTATGGGACATGAGATCAGATATTGACATTAAGCCAGAAATGAAGTGAATTAAAAGATGCAATATAGAAATGGCAAACTTTTTAAAGAGAGGGGAAATGAGGTCATTACATAAACAACCAATTTTTAAATTGTAACTTTAGGCACTTTGCAGGATGTGTCTACGTCATTTAATTAACTTTAATATGAAGACATTTCTGGTGGCTTTTGTGTAGGACTGTATACAGTATGATGGACTTTGACATAATCTAAGACTAAAGAATTACAGTAAGTCCCTGATTTACAAACATTCCGGGATCATGTTCGTAAGTCAGATTTGTTTGTAAATCTGACAAAGTAAGTCTTATACACCTTTGACACAAATATACTCACTCACTCATCATCTATACCGCTTAATCCTGACTTAGGGCACAAGGCGGGGTACACCCTGGACAGGGTGCCAATCCATCGCAGGGCACACACACATACTCACCCATACACACACTACGACCAATTTGGGAACGGCAATTAACCTAACCAACATGTCTTTGGACTGTGGGAGGAAACCGGAGTACCCAGAAGACCTGGCCGGGAAAAAAATATATATATATAGGTCTGGTGTTTTGATTCGGCATTATATACTTGTGAGACTTCGCCTTTAAATCGCAATGGGAACGCTGCGGGGTCAGCTGACCTTGTTTAAAGGGTAAGACATTGGGAGGAGGACAACACTACGTGATGTTGAATGGATGCCATTTTGTCTCAGAGCTGTATTGGACTATGAACTCTGTCTCGTTGATGAGTTCCGAAATTAGGATTATTCACATCAGGACAGCTTTACAGGGCAGCCATTTTCTACTATTGTGCTCCCGGACTGATTCGGTGAAGCCGACTCATTTCTCCCGCATATAATTGTAAATATTGGTATTTGGTGCACTGCAGTGTCTGTTTTTTGTACAACACACATGAATCTACTTCTGCAATTTGTTCGCAGATCCGTGGTCTGTTTGTCTCTGTGGAAATCCGTAACTTGAATATTCGTACGTCAGGGACTTACTGTATTTAAACGACAACTTTAGAACTTTAATAATGTGAAGTTTTCTGATAGGATCATTTTTTAACTTATTCATTTGGTTTGTTTCAGGTGTGGGAATGTATAATTACAGCTGCTTGAATGTAAGCGATGACTATTTTATGAACATTTCACGATATTAAGTGTAACTGTAAATGAGTAAATCTATTATGTGTCATCCTTTTTTTTAAAAAACAAATTGCAGCAAATTGCTGTAGATGAATAAAGCAGTTGCTTCACTGCTGAGGCCTTATTGATTATATTCCCACAACAGCACACCGCTGAGTGTTTTATTCATTATTAAGTTATATATATATATATATATAAAAAATAAACATATTAAATAACAGCAAACTGAGACAGGTTTAATGATCAGTGCTTCATCATCCATCCACTGACCATGATTTAAAAAGCTTCAGTAAGTCCCTGAAACACTGACACCGATCATTTTTGGAGTGCGTTAATACACTTATGAAATTGATTCCGCCTCCATCCGGGCCATCCGGCAACAGTTGCTACAGCAACACTTCAGACCTGAGGCCACGGTATCACTAGAGATCATCTACTGCGCAGCTGCGGAAGAGAGCGTGTGTGCTGGAGTTTCTCCTCCCTTGAGACTGCGATTCGAGACTGATCATCTACTCTTATGAGTAGTAATGCATGCTAGCGGTATATCTTGCGTTCCCCCTTTAAGGCCACTACGGATGTGGGGAAACGCTGCTTCGGCAAATTGCTCTGCTTTGTAGTCTGGATGCTGAGTATGTGAGTTTTCAAAAGATGTATGAAATGAAACAGGACACCATACGCCAGGTATTGCACACGTCCTCTGGGAAGGTATAATCCGTTTGGTGTAAAGACCAAACTGGGCTGTTCAGACTATCACCATCTGGATTGCTTTCTTGCGATATGTACGTCATGGCTTCCCATGGAACAACAAGCGGCAATCCCATCAGTCGACGACGTACCAGCATCTAGCAAAGCTCTAGCTGTCGACGCAGAGGTCGGAGGTAACTGTGCACATCTCCTTTGTTAAATATACAGGGGTTGGACATGAAACTCAACCATCTGGTTTTAGACCACAATAAGTCATTAGTATGGTGCAGGGCCTCCTTTTGTGGCCAATACAGCATCAATTCGTCTTGGGAATGACAGATACAAGTCCTGCTCGGTGGCCAGACGGATTGTGAGCCGTTCTTCTTGCAGAATAGTGTCCAGGTCACTACGTGATGCTGGTGGAGGAAAACGTTTCCTGACTCGCTCCTCCAAAAACACCTAAATAATATTTAGATCTGGTGACTGTGCAGGCCGTGGGAGATGTTCATCGAACCACTCTGTCACCAGTCTTGCTGTCTGTATTGGTGCATTATCATCCTGATACACGGCACCGCCTTCAGGATACAGTGTTTGAACCACTGGGTGCACATGCTCCTCCAGAATGGTTCAATAGTCCTTTGCAGTGACGCGCCCATCTAGCGCAAGTATCGGGCCTAGCGAGACGCGCACCAACAATTTGTCCCCTTTTGAACTGTCACCCATAATGTTGTGTGCGTTGCAATATTTTAAGCTATTATATATTGCTATTACTCTGCTAATTAAACCTTCACACTCTGCTCTTACTGGTGGAATGTACGATCAATGACGACTGGCCACCAGGCTGGTCAAATTTAGCCATGAAACCTCCAACACTAAATACTCCACTACATACTGCAGCAAATACATGTACAGTACATGAGAGTTGAAACCAACCAGTGAGCCATTAATGCCCTCAAGGCCTGTAGTGTTCATACTTAAGTAAATTTAAAGGTGAGTATTTATTTACTTTTACTCAACTACACATGTACAGTATATTGAGGACTTCTACATGTACTTGAGAATATTTGCCTTAGGGAATCTTTTACTCAAATATTGGATTTGTATACGTTGCGTCCTCTGCTCTGAGGTTATCATGTACAGAATAAAACACTCGTTCCAAACATTACGGCGCCACACAACGCAGTCGAGCAGGTTATTACAAGAGAATGGACCAAAATCGAATCTCAGGTTCTGACTAATGCTCTTATTATGTGTTCACGTGATTCATTGTAAGCAAACCGTCGAGGACTTGGGGTGCATGTTTCTCAGCGCATCGACTCTTACTGTACTGTATATTCTGTTGGAATTTGAGACTTTTTGAACAGACACCCTCGGGCTGAGTCATTTCCCACACATTTACAATAATGCACAAACATGTAAGTAAGAGATAATGAGATTTCTCACACTGGACCACCTGCCTCAGGCATCCCGAAGCACAGGAATCCACGGCCCATTGACAACATTATCTGCCAGGCTCGATCTTCAGAAGCAGTGCGGTTTTACATCTGCAGCCTTTACAGCCTCGGAAAAACAGATCACCGTACCGTCTGTGACACGGTTACCCGGTGTAGTCGGTAATCCACGGGAAAAGCCCCGTATAACTGGAAGCAGCTTAACCTCTTGCGTATCCAGGCCATAGATCTGGCAACTCCGGCGACTCTCTCAATAGCCAATTTCAATTACTTCCAGTCAAATAAACTTATTTCCCCTGTTGCGTCATTGGCAAATACAGCGAATTCAGCCTAAAGTGACGGATAAATATGAATTCAAAATGCGTGGCAGCATTAATGGTGTAATCTCTGTACTCCCGAGAGCAACACCTCGAGTGAGCGGCGAGGGAATCGCTCACAATTTGCATTTTAGTGACAGGAATGTTAAACCAAGAGCAGAAAAACGTTCACGAAACGACTAACTATAGAGCCACACGCTGCAAAACTATACGTTTAGGTTTTTTTTTTTTCTTCCTATTTCTATAACATACTGTATAAATGTACATATGATGTCAAAGCTTTGAATAGAATCCGATACATCATACAAATGAAATGGTCATTTTTGTGTTTAATAAGCATATTAAGATGGGAATTATGTTCTTACTTAAACTAAGCTCATATTAAAAAAGACAAAACACTGAAATCACATATAGTACATGTTAATGATATTTGAGTCTTCTTTTTTCTTCTTCTTCTTTTTTCTCCAGGAAACCCGGGCGGCCGATATCGATCCATTATCATTACT
>JAAGKR010001779.1:87500-113296 GCA_011419295.1 Clarias macrocephalus
CCGTACATATAGAAAGTAACAGTAACTACTAGGTATGGAACTCACCAAGGACCAGCCAAAACAATACTACCACAATACCCAGGTCTCGATTCGATTTGCATTGCAATCCTGTAAGTATTATCTTTCTATACATATAGTAAAAATGTAAAGTTCCTGTGTCTGTACATTTGAGGATATTTGCAAGAAAAATATTTTGGGGGAAAGTAAGATGAGTAATAGAACACATTGAGATGGTTTTTGGAATTTTTGTCTGTCTATCTCTCTGTCTGTTTGTTTGTGCACGCATCACATAAAAACAACTGAACGGATTTAAATGCGGTTTTCAGATCTGTATTTGGCCGAGCATCGGGTAACATATAAGCTTTGTTTGATCACAATCGGCCTACGAGAAGAGAAGGTATGCTACTTTGAAATTTAACTGGAAAACACCCTTATATCATAAAAACTCAACCTTGACAAAATCATTACTTCATCTCAAAATTCAACAGATGCTGCTGTACATTTTTAAGATGCGCTTAAATCTACTTAACAAACACAATCTCACACCTTCATTCCGCACACTTTACATTAACACATGAAAACTTTTACTTCATTCCACAATTCAACAGATGGCGCTGTCCAGGTTTTAAGACGCACGAGTGTCAATTAAATTCCACGCGAACAAAGTCGCGGGCACATCTAGTGTTTTATGAATATCCAGATTCGATATTAATATTTTCTCTCTAAACAAACTTAGCAAATAATTCGCCCCTGCTACACGGGATGCTGTGCTGCCTGACAATGTGTAAATAGTTTGGAGTGCACCACCTGTGGGATTATAGAGGAACAGCAATATTTTTCATCCTCAAATGCAAACATAGATAAATTAAAATATTCTTTTAAAAAAAGATGCAAGAATTGCCACACAAATCAATCGGCGATACATAACTGAATCGATTATTTTCCCCCATCTCCAGTAATGACACAGTCTGAGGCTGACCAATCGAGGTTCACGCAGTTGAGTCCTCTTATAAGTAAATTTACGAAAATGTGCAAACATTAATGTTTTTTCACGAACAAGCAGGATTTTAAGGAGTATCGCACTGCATGTGTAAACAAATATTCAGAATAAATTTATTTGCTTGACAATCGGGAACCATTGGACTTGTCTACATATTTGTCCATGTGAAGAGGCTGATGTATAGGAATGCATCAATACCACTTTATAGGAGTATAAATACAAGTAAATGGAATCAGACCAGCCACTGGTACCAGTATTATTCAATCAATACTGTATATTCCTACAGTAGTGATGTACTGTATGTGCCACTATAGACTGATGATATTGCACACATTGTGTTTGTATGCACATAACACACACTGGCACAAACTATACCCTCTATATACAGGCATTCATACTCAAATTCATTGCACATTTGCAGACAGAGAAGAAGAATGAGTATTATCCAAGAGCTTAGGGTGTCTGATTTAAAGAGATGCCCAGTGCACCCAAACATCTGTTGGGAGGGATGTAGAGAACTAGGTCAATGTTCAGGCTTACAGTTTAGTCATAAGAACACTGGATGACAGACGAGCGATCAAAAATGATGCAAACTAGGCTTGGCTCCATTTGCTAGAATCCTAATTGATAGAAATACTGGATTGATATGAATCGATCCACTGATCCACTGTATGGTAAGCGAGGAACGCTCTTCGCTGTCACATGATTTACCACAGACCAGGATATCACCGGTTTGATATCAGTACCCAATCGACACCATCACTCGTCTCATCCCTAAAGCCCATGGAAGACTCGATTCCGAAGGTGCACCGATCGAGCAGAGGAGGCCGTGGCTGTTCGGTGCGAATCAACAGGCTTTCGGAAACATGCATCAATGTCATGGCTGACAAAAGGCAGCCACTCCCGGCGTGCATCGTGTGTGTGTGTGTGTGTGTGTGTGTGTGTGTGTGTTTAGCGTGGAGGAGTGCAACATCAGTAGTGAAGTAGCAGGTGCAGAGAGTGCACAGCCACCGAGCGGCGATGACGTGAGCAGCAAGGATGCACGGATGGACGGCATTCCAGGGCATTGCGAGTCCATCCGGCATCATTAGGAGGAGAGCATGTAGGAGGATCATGGCTGTTGCCTCTTCTGTAGCCATGTAGGAGGGCAGAGTGGAGAAATTTACAGCACTGTACAGGCACACTGTGCCATGAAACCTTATGCATATGGATCATTATAAACAAAAAAATGCCCACTATCATTAACACTAATCATTACACATCATGCAAAAGCGTTGTGTGGAAGGGTCAGCGTTGGGGTTCAACTGGACAAAAGAGGGGATACACACTCATCAACACACACACACACACACACTCACATATATATGAGGATACACCCAGCCCACCTGTCTTGAAAAACGGCTCTGTATCCGGCTCATTCGGTCCTTCCTCAGCAGCCTCGGCAGAATTCATGTTTTTTTTTTTTTTTTCTCCTTCTGGACAGGTATGAATGGCAGAGCAGGTTTCTACACACGCTTATGTAGTGCAGCCCATTTGGAGCGCTGTGTGGCCGCGGTTCCCTCCGTCCCTCCTGTCCTCTTCTCTTTTTTTTCCCCCTCCTTTACTACAGAAAGCGGCGCCTCACCGGGCGCTATTGTTGTGTTCCAGGCGGCTGCTGCTGCTCCTCGCGCACCAGAACCCGGGCGACCAGAACGGTCTCGATCGCAACGACGCAGATCAAACGATTCCTCAAACACACATCCTTTTGTTGTGTACCAGCGCGCGCGCACACTGACGGGCTACAATGCAACGGTCCGCGGCGGACGGGGAAGAAGAGCGCGCGGATGGATGATCGCTCCGCGTGCTCCGCCGTGAATAAATAGCAATAAACTTATAAGAATAAGAATAATAAGAATAAATAAATTAATTAATGGATAAATAATGCGGTTTTAATGCCGTGAAAACGTCCAGAGATGCACGCTCGAGCGGTTCCTAATAATGGGGTGTGCAAAAGTGTGTGTGTGTGTGTGCGTGCGTGTGTATGTGTGTGTAGAGAGAGAGAGAGAGAGAGAGAGGCCGACTCCCCCACTCAGCATCAATACGCTCCCTCTTGACTTGCTCAATGCTTCATAGAGCATCAGAGGCTTTTTGGACCAGGATACACGGCCAGGGGCCAAAAAATATATATATATATATCATACTGTTCTCATATCGGTATTGTATCAACCTTTTAATTACTAATGCACCATGGACATTTTCTATTAGGAATCTAGAAAAATCATAAAATGAAAAAAAAAATTAGGGATCCTAATTAAAAATCCTTGAAAGTTATGTTAATTCTATTAATATGTGTTATAAAAATAATAATAATAATTAATTAAAATAATGTAAACCTTCCCAAACCAATAACAATTTAAATGGCGTCTTTTAATGTATTAGTCAGTCTTGTACCCCTTTTGAAATGTTCTCTTTTTAATTGAACACTGGTTAAGCAAGGATTAAACGAAAATTTTGTTTAAACTATTTGTATGTACTGTACACACACACACACACACACACACACACACACACACACACACACACACACACACAATAGTATACACACTCCAACATGAATAAATAAATAAATATATATTACAAAATTTATACAAACATCAAATAGTGTGACTACTGACATCTTTAGAGGAAACATAATACTACACATTGATGACTCCAATTAGAGTTTTGAGGGCATAGATAACTGTTGAAGTGTTTATACATTTTAGGCTCATTTTTTGCGCCCCTATAAACAGGATATATAAATTGCAGAACCCAGTGGAAACCCACCAAGCACGGGGAGAACATGTTAACTCCATGCACACAGACTCAATGCGGAAATTGAACCCTGGACCTGGAGGTACAAGGCAACTAACCACTAAGCCACAATGTTATCATATCGTGTGTATTGTGATGGATTGGCATCCTGTCCAAGGTGTACCCTGCTTTGTGTTCAAAGTCCCCTAAGTCATGTTTCAGGGCTCCATGACCCTGTACGCAGGATAAGTGGTATAGAAGATGAATGAATGAATGAATGAATGAATGAATGAATGAATGAACATAACTGACACATAGTTGAAAAAAATGAGAAAGAAGTGGCACCAATATCGCACCAAGCGATCATATGTGACAGCATATATGTTCAGTTATTAAATTATTCGTCACATTTATACATCTGCACCACATTTATTCCATAACTATATAGTCCTAATAATTTTGTGTCATATACAGGAATCTTTGAGGGTCAAAATTCTAAGGTAGGCTAATCTTAGCAACTGTTAAACAAATGGCAGTCTGGATGCCAATCCAGAAGAAAAAGCGTGTATGATCTTAGAAAAAACAGCTACTAAATAATAACTTTGCATATCATTTAGGTTGAGTACATCATTTTGTACCTTTTAAATATATCTTTCACATCAAACATTAGCTATAATATACCTTTAAAATGATAAAAGTTACATATTTGAACTTAGTTTTAGTGTTAAAGCTTTAAAGTTATATGGCATGGATGTACATTCCCCCTCCCTCCCTCCATGGATCCACTATACTGTACACGGAAAAGCACAGTTTAGAAGCCTTTTGTATATGAATAATTTATGTTATGGGCGTGTCCATGTCTATCAATGCCCCTCCTCCCGGTTGCCCTGCTCCATTTAACTCGCAAACAATTTTATTGTTCCTAGAACTTAAACACTGCAAAGAAAAGCTCACCAGGAAATCCCAGCTTCCTGTAATTCATAGTCAGCTTTTTTTTTTTTCTTTACTGGAAACAGGATCAGAGGTTTTCACTCAAACACATTTTATCTGAATAAAATATAGGCTACCTCAAAGACGAGAAAAATTTATTCAGATGAAAATGTCCATGTTATATGTAATTTTATAATGACATTAAAAATTGTTCATTTGAGCTAAATTATAATAAAGATAACAGTGAAATGTCGCCCTCTAGTGGAGGAAATTTAATAAAACATGTCCCCATGTTAAGTTTTTTTTTTTTCCCCCCAAACAAACCATTAAAATGCCATGATCCACGCTTGCTCCATGATGACCTCTGACCCCAGTTGTAAATCTTCTGGGGCATGTCTGCCATTCCAGATCTTCAGCTCTTTCTACATATATCTAGTAGTGATGGATGGAGACGTGTCTCAACAGCGCTGAATTACCTGGACAGTCCAGGGTGCAGCCAATCATCCTACAATGTGCACTTTTTTTTTAATGCGGCATTTACTTTCTTATCAGTTGTGCCTGTTTGCATATTCTGAGAATGTATTTTGCTTTTGTCTTGTTAGTGTGATGAGTGTTTGAGCGCAGCGGAACAAAAGATCCAGAGAACAAAAAGAAAACAAAAACTGAAGGAATGAAAATTATTTGTTCATAGATGAATCATCAGTGAGTCAGGTTTTCAAAGCGATTTCAGGGCTGATTTGTCTTATTTCTTCTTAGAGAGCGCAATGGGGCAATGAAGGTGCCTGAAGGTGTCACTGAGAGAGAGAGAGCTGTAAAATGCACCTGCACACAAAAAACGGAATGTTCAATGAATTCTTATCACATTACTGTGTAAAGTTGCTCAGTTTATAATTCATACAAAATTATACAAAAATATACAAAAAGTATTCTGTTTAGGCGGCAGTGCGACACAGTGGTTAACATTGTTAACGTCTTGCATCTCCAGTGTCGAGGGTTTGGTTCCTGCCTCAGGTCTTTGACATGTACATGTTCTCCCCGTGCTTAGTGGTTTCCTCCTGATAATCTGGTTTCTTCCATCAGCAGATTAGGCTTATTAGCGCTCCCAAACTGCCTGTAGCTGTGTGCTTGTTTGCCCTGCTGCATGGATTGGTATCCCATCCTTGTGCCCAGAGTCCCCTGGGATACCTGCCCTAACCCTGTACATAATGAGACGTATAAAGAATGAGTGAGCGTGAGTAAGTATTAAGTACAAAAATGTATTATAGACAAAGGATTTATAGAATCAGAATCTAGATCTATAGGAAAGTACCACAGTCTACAAAAATATGTATATGTATAGTTGTATATTTGCAATGTATAGTTACAATACAAACGTGATAGAAGAGTGATACAGATATTTAATATTTGTGTAATGATAAGTAATTATTAATATTAGTGGTGTAGTGGTAGCATTGCACCTCCAGGATAGGGGTTCGATTCCTGCCTAGGGTCTGTGTTCATGGAGTTTGCATGTTCTCCCCATTGTTGGTGGGTTTCCTCTGAGTGCTCCGGTTTCCTCCCACAGTCCAAACACATGCAGATTAGGCTAAGTTGTGTGTATGTGTGTGTACGCTGTGATAGATTGCCAGGGTGAACCCCACCTCATGCCCAAAGTATCCTGGGATAGGCTCCAGGCATTGGCAACCCTGTACACAGAATAAGCAGTATAGAAGATGAAGAAATGATACCAATGAAGTTGTGAATATGAATAAATATTCTATAATTAATTCATAAGTACAATAAATTGATATGTTCAGTGTTTTATTTTGATCTGTTATCTTGCTGCATTCTGAATAATAATAATAATAATAATAATAATAATAATAATAATAATTTTCACCTGTGACCTCAGTGACTACCTGCAGCAGCACATCATCAAACCCAGTCTTACACCCTCCTCTGATCACCATCAATTCACCTACAGAGCAAGCTGATCTACAGAAGACACCACTGCCACTGCTCTTCATGCTGCATTAACCCACCTTAAAGACCTGGGGAACTGCGTACGTGAGGATGCCCTTCACAGAATTCAGCTCTGCTTTCAATGCCGTTATCCCGAGGAGATTAGTCACCAAATTTGCAAACCTTGGACTTTCAATCCACCTGACACTGAATTAGGGATTTTTTTTTAGTAATTCGACACCAGTGTATTAGACTATGCTACCACCTCTCCTCCGCACTTTCACTCACCACTGGCACCCCACAGGGCTGTGTGTTAAGCCATATTCTTTATTCTCTCTACACTCATGACATGACTGTGCTTCTTCAACACCGCGTACAGGAGGATATGCTATTGTCCCACAACCATTACTCCATCGACGTGATATAACACTGTACGGGGCAGTGCAGACAGGAACGCCCTTCAGAAGATCATCAACAACTCATAAAAAAAATCATCAACTGCTCACTAGCCTCCATGGAAGAGCTGTTCAGCTCGCGGTGCCACAGCAGAGCAAACGACAACCTGAAAGATCCATCCCACTCGAACACCATCTGTTTGACCTCCTGCCCTCTGGCACACGCTTAAGGTCCATCACTAACAGACTCGTGAACGGTTTCTACCCCAGAGCTTTATGACAACAAACACTGTCACTGAATACACTATTATTTACACTACGCACACTCAAGTGCACAAACAACCCATAGACTTTATTGCATGTTATTTCGTATTCATTCATTTACTAGTCTAAGTACCCGCTGTTGACATGGTAAGAGTTTGTAGAAAGACTTTAAGGTTAAAGTTAAAAAATAATTTGCTCATCTTTAATGTAATCAGTGATATTATTATTATTTCAGGTTAAAGCCCATGTACATGTCTGTCTGTTCTTTTATTGCAAGTGTAAACTGATAACTTCAACATTAGAGTATGACATTGGATGACATTATGATTACAAAAGTAATATAGGAAGACATAAGGAAATAAAAAAAAAAGTAAAAAATAAAACAGACTAAATACGTAAATAAAAGGGTGCAGATGTAGTAAATCTAAATTTATGTACTATTCATCATATCATTATACAATTTCACAAATTTGCCACTTTTTTGGTATATAATACTATTTGGTTTACAATATATTTTAGTGTTGGTTAAATTAGGAGGTTAAAATCACTAAGAAAGTCATGTAATTTTGGGAGTGCTGAAGAAAATTTACATTTATGAATATAATAGGTGCATTACAGTAGTTTCTGTGTCTTCGGTATACTGTACTCTATCGCATAGAGTAAACTATCACATTGATTGGATCTGTTGAGTGATGCGTATAGGCACGACCATCTATACAGAAATACGCTGAAAGAGTAAAAAAAAAAAAAAACGCTAGGTGCTGTGACATGATCTGGCACATAACTGCTCATAACTTCCCTAATCAACATTCTGATTTCATTAATGGTACAATTTTTAGGCAAATACTGTCAAAGTTTCATCAAAGCCTGTCAGACATACAGACATACAGACATACAGACAGAACTGGTTTCTGGTCATCCAGTGTTTGCAGCATACAGAAATCATTGAAAGGTCGAGTTCTGACCAATGTACAGACCTTTCATTTATTTATATAGATTCCCAGCAGCAAAATCTGTACAGAAGACAAAATAGATATTTAACAAACAAATGTGCAATACTGTCATGTACAATATCTATATCTATATCTATATATATATATATATATATATATATATTTTTTTTTTTTTTTTTTTTTTTTCATGTGTACAATATTGTTAACTGCAATATCTCACTCACTCACTTACCGCTTTATCCTGCTTACAGGGTCTCAGGAGACTTAGGGCACCTGGATGGTGTCAATTCATCACAGGGCACACACACACACACACACACACATGCTCTTTCACCCACTACGGACAATTTGGGAGCCAATTAATTTAATCTTTGGACTGTGGGAGAATATGCGAAGTCCGTGATGCAATGTGTCATCTGCTTTAATATAATATCTGATCAATGTGTTTTTAATATTCATACTGTTATATATTTATGTTTATGTTTTTATGCATCATAAGGAGTGGCACATAATTTCGTCCTATCCTGTATAATAGCAATAAAGAATCTATTAATAATAATAGTAAAACTACTACAACAATAGCAATAATAATAAACTGGCACGCGGGAATAACTGGTTTAGAAACCGCGAAAAAAAAAAAGAAGTTAATTTCCATAGTTACGCTTTTCGAGCTCAAATCATTATACCCCATTTTGCCGCTACCGCGGGCCCTTTTTATGATTGACATGCATTTTCTCCAATAGTAAAACGGACGGTTGGATGACGTCACATAGCCTGCGCCAATGTTTCCCGGGGTGACGGTTTGCTGCATTTTTATTGGTCGAGCCCGTCGCTGTCTTCCGTTTTAAAACAACAAGCGTCTTCCAGCAGCTGACGGCTGTGCTACTGGAAGTCGGGTCTGTTCAAAAGTGACCACATTACCGTTATTACATTACATTAATGTTACATACACACATTACATTATCGTGGTTGAAAAGGAGCTAGCTGGCTATACATTAGCTGCATACATGGCGAGAAACGTGACACCCAAACTCAAGGTGAGTCTCATGTCCACACTAATATGTTTGTATTGAAATATTTGTGATGTAATGTTGGTTCGTGTATTTTTGGTAATTCCAGTAAGACATATGTAGTGGCTTCGTCCCGCGGTGACGTCATAGGGCGGCTTCTTTAGTGACAGTGCAGTTATAATGACTATAATGGAGAGAGAGAGAAAAAAACAGCAACCTAAAATATAAGGAATGTTCTGGTTCATTCTACACAGAAAAGGTAGAATTAGGTCTACAGAACTACTTTAATAGCAGTAGCTTACTTTTAAACATTTTGAATCCACTTACTGCATTTTTATTTTTTTAAAAACATTTAATAATTGGTGTTACTTGTCTTCCTGGAAACACCAGTGATGATGTAGAGAAAAATGATAATTATTTACGATACGGCTTCCATGTGTAACACCACATGGTTTGAATTTATGTCCGAATCATTTAATTGTTAGATACAATCAGTTTTTTTCCCCAACTTTTGACAGAATTTATATTCAGTATAAAATGAGTAACACCACTGCATTAAAAGCTTAAAGTTTGGCATAAAATTGCTGGATAAATGAAGTCAGATCTAAAGAAATGAAGCGAGACATCTGACATGACTTATGCGTTTCTCCCCATCTAGTGAGTTCTGACGATTACAAATTGTAAAATGTATTTCAAAGTAAAAATATTTTACACCAAGTTTGGGGTTACTGATATTTATTTCATATTATTAATTATAAATTATAATCTAATTCACAATAACATATTTATTGTGAATTAGATTTATATCACGAAAAAATATATTTTGGATGAAAAGAATATGATGCCACTTTGATGTATGATCTTAGTGACAAGAAATTTCCTTGAACTTTGCCTTTAAAAAAATGTTACAATTAAATATTGAACATTTAAAGTAAGAAATTTCATGATGAAAAAAGTACATATTACTGTATATTTTTTGAACCTGTATAAGTAATGTCTGTTATGTTAATTTAAATGATTTTGGCATCAGCAAAACTAAGTGACAGCACTTTTCACCATATTTGTAAAATGTAAGGAATAATATGTAAGATATGTAAGGAATAAACATCTTGCTGTTAGCTCCTATGTAATTTTTTTTATCACATTTTTAAAAAAATCAAACTTCAATGTTTTACAAGTAAGATATCCAACATAGTGGAGATTTTAGTGCTAAAGGACTAAATCACTGCAAAACTGCTCAGTGTTGTGTCTTGGATGTGGGTGTGTCACTTGCAGGTGGTGTCCTCAGGCAGGTTGACTGGATGTGGCAGAGGACAGATGACCAGGAAAAAGTAATCCCCCCCCTTCCTTCCCAGCATTTAGTGACACACTCATTTATGTGTACTGTATATGCCCTGTAATTAATCTTAATCTGAATTCCTTAACCTGTAACACAGGGCTGCGGGAAGACCTCTCCATCTAGACCCTTCGTATTCTCTTTACTCTACAGATTCAGAAGATCAGGTAACTTTATCATCACATTAACGACATTAAGCATCAATGACCACGTGTTTGTGTGATTAATTTATGCATGAAATATCTTGATCAGGTGATAACCATAAACAAAGGCTTGGATCGATGTGCGACTTTGCTCAGTAATATTCTTCAAGCTGAAAAAACAGGTACCTGACGATTGATGTGTGTGTGTGTGTGTGTTGTATTTTTTGTGCATGTTTAATATTTATTTATTTATTTATTTATTTATTCATTTCATATCCACCAGACTCCAAGACAAAGTCACAAATCTCAAGAGCAGCTCCTTGTAAAAAGAAAACATCACTTTACAAGAATGAAGCTGAAAAAAAGAGGTTTGGGAAGAAGGCAAGTGCAGTCGCATGCAGAAACAAGAGACCAGGTGATATCGCGCACACGTATCGGGGTTTAGATGGTTTTCAGGCTCGGGGGAATGCTATTATATTCATCAAAGATTTTGCGCGTATCCTCTTTGTAGCTTTGGTGGAGAAGACTATTTTGCCATCGCAGACTTGTTCAGGCTTGAGAGGGCAGGCGTGTGTCGGAGGTGTGCAGCAGCCCTCTGAAGTGAAGCCAGGAGAGACCTCGGTGACACAAATGGAGTGTGTTCAGCCACACAACTTTCCTCTAGGCAGCAGTCTTCCATCCGCAGGTAAAAAAAAAACAAAAAACACATGGGATATCTTAGATTGGCTGATCTATTGTCATAAACACTGTATAAAAGCATAGAGTGTATGTAATCCCCAATAAAACATATTGGACATACAGTTGTGCATGGTGCATCAAAGATGCAGATGCATGTTTTTTTTTTTTGTTTTTTTTACCTGTTTTTTTACAGGACCGCATCCCTCGACTGTATTTAACTGCCGTCTGACCACCTCCACCCCTGCGCTCAGTCCTCACAGCCCCACATCAGCTGAAAGTCAATCGGTATGAATCGGCACACAGGCATCCCCAAAGTCAAACGTGATTAATTAAATACTGAGAGACTCAGATGCTTAATCTGTGCTGTCAGTTTCTCATTCCTCATCTGTCACTCAATGTCAGCTTCTATTCTGTTTCTGCTGCTGTATCTCCTACATCTGTGTAGCCTCACAGAGGAGCAGACGGAGAGACGCATCACTTCACTCAGCAGTTAGCTGGAGCCTCTGCGGCGCCATCAACTCAACACAGCGCTTTAAGTGCTGCGGTTACTTCCGGCCAGTACACAGCATCTTTCTCTGTAGCACCAGCTGTCCAGGTGCGGCCTGCAGTCTCCACAGCAGTCTCAGCTGTACATTCCTCCAGTCCTGTTCTAATTGGACCTCATGCAGGCTCAGTTGGACAGAGTGAATCTCAGATAAGCCCCTCTCCTTCGGCATCAGCACGCATCCCCACACCGGTACCCCTCCCCTCCCACATCCTTGTGTGCGACAGTTCAGAGGATCAACAGCTTTCGTCTGGAGCGTGTGTGTCATCTTTGTCAGAGGAGAGCGGAGACTGCATGAGCGAAGAGGATGAGCTGGACAGAGTGGACACCAGGCCGGTCAGAGACACAAGCTGTCAGAGCAGCAAAGACAAACACAAGAGCAAGTCAGGGAGCCCTGAAAAGACAGCCAGGAAGGTGATGACCGTCAGATACCTATTAGGAGAGCTGAAGGCGCTGGTGGCTAATCAGGGTGAGTGTTTCAGGTGTGTTTGTGAGACCACACTAACTAGCTCAATGTCTCTTCACCCTACTGTCAAACTTATTGAGTGTCTACTTCACTGACTCTTACTCATTTAATCCCTACTTTATTGTCAGACTCACTAAATCCCTACCTCACTGACTAAATCTCTGACCATCTCTGTCATTTACTGAATCCCTTGCTCACTGACTGACTCACTGACTATCTGCCTCAATGACTCTTTGTGTAACTGACGGACCTTATACTTCATTCGGTGACTTACTGAATCCCTACCTCACTGACACATTATCTAACTCACTGATTCGCTTCTTCATTCCCTGAATTACCTGCTTAATTCTCTCACTTCATGAGTCACTAACTTACTGACTCACCTCTGTGACTCCCTAGTTCATTCAGTGACTTACTGAATCCCTACCTCAATGACTCATTGTCTACCTCACTGACTCCCTATGTGATTTACTGACTTATTGAATCCCTTCCTCACTGACTATCCGCCTCAATGACTCGCTGTCTAACTGACTGATCCTATACTTCATTCAATGACTTACTGAATCCCTACCTCACTGACACATTGTCTGACTCGGACTCGCTTCTTCATTCACTGAATTACCTGCTTAATTCTCTCACTTTGTGAGTCACTACCTCTCTGACTGACTGATTCTGACTGTCTACCTCACTGACTCTGTTATTCAGTAGACTCCCTACCTTACTGGCTCACTGACTTATTGAATCCCTTCCTCACTGACTATTTGTCTCAATGACTCGCTGTCTAACTGACTGATCCTATACTTAATTGAATGACCTACTGAATCCCTCACTGACTTATTGTTTACCTCACTGACTCCCTATTTCATTCACCGAATTCCCTGCTCCATTCAATGACTTACTGAGTCAGTACGTCATGACTGACTTTGACTGTCTAAGTCACTGCCCCTATTCTATCTAGTCAAATATTGACTCACTGACTTTTCTACCTACCACCTATCACATAGACCCTTTCTGCCTCAGGGGCTTTCTGCCTCACTAAATGACTCGCTCCTTATTACACTTATTACTCACAGGTGGCTGCCTGGCTTATTGAGCAGCTGACTCTTTGACTGATTGATGTACAGTATGAGTGACTAATGAATGACTGTCCTGTTGACTCACTCATTGACTGATTCACTGTTTCACTGACTCGGTAACACCACCACTGAGTTACTGACTCACCGAATTCCTAATTGATTCACTGGTGCACTGACTCATAAACTGAACCATTTATTCTCTCACAGACTCATTATGTTTGATCATGCTACATCTGTAACCATGTCTGGGTGCACTCTGTTTGTTCACCTTCCCTGTAGACAGTGAGGCGGTCCGTCTCATCTCGGAGGTGGAGCAGAGCATCTCCCTGCTCCCTGCCATGGTGGGCAGCACCAACGTTCAGGCTGAACTCGCCCTTGCGCTGCAGCCACTGAGAAGTGAGAACGTGCAGCTCCGCAGGTTAGTAGCAGTAACTCCGCATCGTGTATCACTGGACTTAACTTCTAACATTTACTGATTTGTAATCTTAAGCAAAGTGGATTACAATAAAGCGACAGACAAGTATTTTTATTTGGACAAATTCACATGACTCATGGAATGGCTTTTAAGGTATAGAAGCAGAACTGAGCTGTATCTGTGGTTTTTATTTATTTATTTATTATAATTTTTTAAATAAATCTCTTTCATACAGAGATCCACTGCTATAATCAGTGTACATGTTTCTGGTATAAGATTGAGTTATTTTCTTTCACCTATTTTTTAATAAACGTGCAAGCGCAAATATAAAAACTGGGATATCAAATGTGGAATTAAACCTTAAAGACGAAGTGCATTAGTATGATATCTGGCGATCATGTTTAAAACGTACCTTAGTACACTGCAGTACTAGATAATAGTAAGTTAAAGTCTAATAGCTTCAATAATTGTATTATTTAGTCCTATATTATATATTTGTTCTACATTCGAGCTTCTGCGCAAAAAATCCAAAGCACTCGAACTCGGTATGCATACAAATGGCAAATAAAATCTCTTGAATCTTGAATCCATCCTGGCTGAGAGACCATGCTAATTTCTGGCCTAGAAAATTGTAACCTCTGGGAAAAAAAAAAAAAAAAAACTAGCCAGATGCTCTTTCTGGAAATATTAAAACACTTTTTTCAGTCCAAGAAGCACTTTTAAATATTACATACTGCACCTTTAATTTAGGTTATTTCCTGAAATACCTTAACACTGTTGTGTATATTGTTGTCTAGGCGCCTGAGGATACTCAATCAGCAGTTACAGGAACGGGAGAGAGCAGAACGGCAGGCCAGGCCGGTGGATTGTCATCTAGAATGTAAGCACATCTTTTGAAGCTTCACATTAGATTTCATCAAGATGGAGATGCAGGAGTGCAGCAGGATTACTCACTCACTTATGATCTATACAGCTTTATCCTGTTTTCACGGTTGCGGGGGGCCTGGAGCCCATCCGAGGAGACTTGGGGTACAAGGCAGGGTGCACCCTAGACAGGGTGCCAGTCCATCGCAGGGCATGCAGCAGGATTTAATCATTTTTAATATTATTAGATTGAAAGGTTGTTATTCTAGTAGTATAAATAGTTGTTAATCTGTTGAAAATGTCTGTGTTTCTAAGGATGTTGGTGTTTATGATGTTACTCGGACTTAATGTGTGTGTGCATGTGTTTGCAGTGGTCTCACTGCAGTCGCTGAACCACACACTTCAGACTCAGTTAAATGACCACCAGAGAGAACTGGAGAACCTTCAGCAGGAGAACCAGAAACTACAACAGGCTGTAGAGCAAAAAGAGAAAGACCTGGAGCAGACCAAAGAGCACTGCGAGTTAGAGACAAGTCGTATACGTATGGGTAAAGAACAGGAGTTACTTTTATTCATTTATTTACAATAGGATTTATGACTTGTTTTAGCTACACATACATTTTTACAGTCTAGAGAAAATCCACCACAGGAACTTTAAGGAACTTGTTTTATTCTGCTGACACTTTTAAAAACGTTTTTTAAACAAGTAAATCCAAATGTAGTTTTAAAGTTCTTAGAAAAATTTTTTTTAAACATCTTATTTAGTTTTAATATTGAATAACAAAAATGACTCTCCCATGAATATAGCCATATAAGCTGGCATGGTGTTAAAAAAAAAAAAAAAGAAATGAAAGAATGAATTGTGGTATAAAAAATGCACTACCATGGAATTACTTTATATAAATTAAATAGCAATATATGGTGCTGCAGTGATTTCAAGTGCTATACTGGTGCACCAATTTATTTCTGTGACAGATTTTTTATATGATGAATGTATATGCATTCATGGGCAATGTTGATTTACTTTTCTTTCTTTCTTTCACATTATTTAGATGTGAGCGAGGCGTTAGCTGAAATGCGAAACTGCCAGGCTAAGCTGGAAGACTCTGAGAGGGAGAAGACTGCACTGACACACAGCCTCCAGCAGAAGGAGGCAGAGATCGCAAGACTACAGGAGCTCATCAGGTATGGTCAAGTGCAATACGGGCAAATTTTACACCTGATATGTAATTTATAAACGTCTCATAAAATAAAAACCTGCACTTGTCAGAGCCTTAGTTTTTTTTTTTTGTTTTTTTTTTTCCACAGAAATTTCCAGAAAAGCCCCATTCTCTGCTACCCTGTTCCGACAGACGTCACTAGACCTCCTGCAGCACAACTCACAAAAAGTGTTCTAGATCAGTATGAGAATCAGCAGCGAGAACCTGCCTTGACTAACCGAGTCACAGACTCTGTTAAGACCTACCTTCAGACTCTGGAGGATTCAGGACACAGTGCACCACCTCACCCAAGTCACCCTCAAACCCATAAAGTGTCTCACTCTTCGCCTGACCAGTGGAAACGCACACAACAGAGCTCCCCTAAAAGCTCAGATGTACACACCTCACTAAAAAACACGATCGTTAGCAATGTGAGTCAGGAGAGCAAAACAGACTTTGTTCCTCTAAGAGAGACGACGAGGGTGCAGCCTGCACCAGTTTCCCAGAAGCATTCTCCAGATCAAGAGAGCAGTCACGTCGGACTGAAGTACCTCGGTCTTGCTTTTAATACACTTGGCATCTCGAATGAACTCCCAGCTCTGGATGATGATTGTTGTACAGATCACCTTTCCTGTCCTGATGGCGTGAGCACACAGCTGAAACAGTCCAGTGTGGGTGCTCTTAGTCCTGCAGAGGAATCCCGACATGCACGTCGACGTCTACAAATGGGCGAGGCGTCAGTATACACTGGAAGGCCGTCGGCATACGAGAACTCCTTTTATTCCTGTGATATAAAATCCTTAGCTTCAGACTGGAGCGTGAACTCTGGGTCTACGTTTAACACGCGTGACGAGCAAGAGTTCCGTAACGGGTTAGCAGCTTTAGACGCCAGTATTGCCAGCCTGCAGAGGACCCTGAAAGCTGACCTTAAGAGATGATTTTGTTTTAAAACAAACAACTTTTGTTTACATTTTGCCAGTGTATTTTAAGTGTTTTTAATTATGCTATTAAATTATTTGTAATTAAAGTAAAGTGTGCATGTTATCTGGTAGTCTGTTGTATGCTTTAATTATATCCATACACAGATAAGTCATATCATTAAACTGGTGACAAGATCATGAACCGTCAAGGCATACCCATGCACGTGGGGACCAAAGGCCAACCTGTCCAGTAAGATCCCACAGAAAAGTCAATACTGGCCATGATGGAAACACCAGAAAACAACAGGTGTTCACTTCACTGGAAAAGGGAATGAAATAATTCCCATCAGTCATTGCGTCTCGCTGGAGTGTGAAAAAAATGGAACTCAAAAAATATATATAATATTATTATTATCAAGGACGACATCATATTATAAGGACATAAAAAATTACGTTTAAATTTAATCAGGAAATCCTTAGTATTATATAGTCTAGTACTAATTAAAAAACTCTCAGTACATCTTTAATCAATTATTATTATAATTAATCAATAATTTATTTACAAGTTAAACACGTTTCATGCTTTATGCTTTATAATGCTATCAGATTTTGTTTGAATAAATATTCAATATTTCATGTCCGTAGTGTGAAATTTTCACGGCAGCGGCCACAGGTATCCGAGGGGCTTATGTTACCATGGTAACGCACGGAGGAAGTGACGTCAGCGCTGGTGACTTTGCAGAGTGCTCCAGATGGCGGAATTTTAACCAGGGAAGTTCCCATCACTCTCGTTATCTTGCAAACGGAGCAGGGAAGTAGGGAGCACCCTGTGAAGTACTCTTCGGAATGGGACGCAGCCATAGTGAGTGCGCGTCAGTGAAATGGCGCCATATTGCCGGTGGTCGCGGATTGATGACGCAACCGTTGCTTCAGCAACCAAATATGCTTCTTTCTGTGTGGTTTGAGCTCGGCTATAAAACGTCGTTTATTTAATGAGCTTGGGTTTCAGTTATGTTAAATAAATAATAAGCAAGGTCTAAATGAAGTAGATAGGTCATATTTTATATATAATATATATAATTAAACGCGAGACAAACAAACATGGTGCTGTCAGAAGAAGAAGCGCTGAAAAGCCTCGTCACTGAAACAGCAGAAGAGACTTTTATGGAAGTCTTGTCAAAGCTGAAAGGTGAGTAAAAGTACATTTAGCACACAAGAAATACCAAGACACTACTTTTATATTTATTTATTGTTTACTGTGCGACTTGGAAAGAGCTTTTAGGCAGGAAGTCTGTAGGAGACCAGAAGGATTTAGAGAAAAGCAAACAGGAGCTTTACTCTGCCAAAGTACTGCACTACTGCTCTGCTGCTCTCAGATTCAATCCAGCCAAAATCACAGGAAGTTACACTTCCATCACTCAAATGGCAGACATCCTCAGGTATAAAGACATTTCTTCTATTGCTTTCTGTAATATTTTTTACAACGGTGCATTTGTTAAACACATTTGAATCACATCTTTCCTCAGCACGTGCTGTGTGGGGATCGGCTCTGTGACGGAGCGAGAAGTGTTTCACCGTCAGTTCCTTCCATCTGTAACTGAGAACATCCTCTTCCTCGCAAACCGCATCATGAACAGAGCATTAAGGGTCAGTAACCTTGCGTTTGCATATTATGATAAATTCACTTATCTTATATGTATATATATTTGTTAAGATCTATCTGTTTAGGAACACCTCAATTTTCTCTACTGGCTCATGAGCACGGCCATCTAATTCTAACATCTAACCATTTTTATCATCATGTTACATACAAGGCGGGCGATCAAGTCAACTTGTGATGAATGAATGCTGAAAAGCAATAGACGTTTACAGAAGACTTCATGTAACTACAGTAAGGCAATGGGACTCTTAACTGCAGTAAAACATTTGAATGGTACAAACATTTTAAAGAAGCACATGAATGACGACCCCGACCAATGTGGTTCGGACCCCACTGCAGCCATTCCTGTGATCCTTGAAAATCGACAGATAAGACGCATCTGTCTGTCCACTTGCACATTACAGGAACTGTCCTGACTTCACTCCAAGCTGTTTCCACATGTTTGGGCCATTATAGGAGCTCCTGGCAGTTTGATCATGTCTCGGGCCTACTGAGAAAACATTCTACCTTGATGGTATTCAAGCACTGGTGAAACTACTATAGAAAAATAAGTGTAGTTTTTACTCTCCTGTGTTCTGTTATTCTGCACAATCAAAAGTAATCGTTTGATTTGAACGACCCTTGTATATACATTTTTGTCTATTATACAGACTATAGTGAGCAGGATCTGGGAAAACATTCCTGCGGAAACTATATGGGAATACTAGTATACTAGTATGATTTTGGGATGTGGGAGAAAACCAGAGAACTCAGGGAAAAAAGCCAATGCAGGCATGAAGAGCTTTCAGGATAGACGACAATGATGGCATTGAAAAGCTATGAGAAATAAGAACAGTCTCTTCCCTCTCTGACAGGATAAAGGACAAACGGAGCTGATCCGTCTCTTTCAGAACGTCTTTAATTCTCTCAGCTGGCTTCTCAGAGCTCACACTCATCTAATCGCCCGTGGTACGACAATAAGCTTTTAGCGTTTTTATAAATACCTGTGTTTGCTTTATAATGAGACGGAGTAATGTTGTGCCTGCTCTGTTTTCCTTTCAGTTCTCGATTCCAAATATTATGAGAGCGTGCAGATGAGCGATGATGACGAGGTCTCGGCAGTTATACTAACGATGTGGTACAATCTATTCAGGACTAACAGGTAAAGCCAGTATGCTAGACCTGTTAAACAAAAGCAGTAATGTGAATGAGCTGTTTTGATTTCCTGTTATACCCTGGCACTGTTGAATTCTCAAATCTGATTGGTCAGACAGGATTAAATTCATCACTTGACCGTGACTTACAAATTGCTGTTATATAAGAGGAATAATCCTGAAGGGTTTCTCCTGCAGTGAAGTTGTGTCCGAGATGACGAGTAAAGCGCTGTACAGTATTACAGATGACGTAGTGTATAAAATGTCGAGCAGCTCCAACCCCGTGATCGGCGGCGCTGCTGTAAAGATTTTGCTGTTGATCACCGAGCAGAAGAGTCCCTCTGTGTCTCTGCAGCTTCACGAACAATACAAAGGTAATCCGTCATTGCGTCACAACATGACCGGGGTAGAAATGTTAATTTGCAAACATTAATTTAAAGCATTAATAAGACTAAAGCAATAAGATGATGTCATCCTAAAGGGCTGGATGATATGGTGCAGAAGGACTGGTGGGGTAAAGGCTTCGACACAGCACTCAGGCAGCTCATCCATCGCCTGCACTCTGAAGATCCTGACATTCCCACTGAGGTTTGTTAGGATAAATAAACCTGATGTAACGGAGCCTTTAAGGTGAAACATTACTTTAGGATAAGGAATGTTCAAGTCAAACTGGGACTTTTGACTGTGCAGAAGACAGTTATAAGAATAAAAACTGCCTTTATTTCTCCTGCAGAACATCTTTATTGATCAAACTGTGTCATTTTTTTTACGTTAACGTTCCTGGGAGGCCATCGTTTCAGCAGTGACTGGGATAAGAGCTTTAGTGTAGCATATAGAGAAATAAAGGGAGTTTAATCTTAGTACTACACAATCAAAAGTCCTGCTTTGACTTGGACGCCCCTTGTGTGTTTGATCTTGTTTATTGTTTCTTCTCCTCTAAGACATAATAGAGAACTGTGAGTACGTTGTGCATTATTATTATTATTATTATTATTATTATTATTACTATTGCTTTTGTCATCCGGCTCAGCACTCGTCTGAGGAGAGGGTTCGAGCCGCCTGCGTGATCCAGGCTGCATGGAGAGCTCATCAGACCCGACGCAGGCTGAAGAAGCTCCCCAGAGCCGTGAGCACGTTACAGCGGAGCTTCAGGTGACTCCTTGGAGTTTCCATACAAAACTCAAATTTCACTAGAGTAAAACAAGGGAATCGTACATGCAGTAAGCTCTAAATGCGTGTATGCGCAGAGAAAGGAGACGCCAGAGGCAGGCGGAGACAGAGAAGCGCCTCGCAGAGGAAGAACTCCGTCATCAAGTGCGTCTGCGCAGACAGAGAGCGATTCGGGAGTTCCGTCAGCGGCAGCTTCATCTGATGGAGATCCTGCCCGCGGGTAACACTGCTTCACAATCACACGTCACTCCAATAGCGTCCAGGAGAAATGCTTTCCAACATGGTTTTCCAGTAAATGTGCTGTAGGAAATTTCCATTTTAGAGATCCAATGTTCACAATTACTAGCAGCACATTAATTTTAACAACTCTGACACACACGTAAACATTATCTAATGTGCTCGTGTGGGTATGACAGCAACCTGTCAAGAATAATGCAGTTGTGTTTGTGTGTGTGTGTGTGTGTGTGTGTGTGTGTGTGTGTTGTAGAGCACCTGGAACGGTTCCTGGGCGAGCTGGAGAACAGAGCAGCTCTGCTTATCCAGAGGGTGTGGAGAGGACACCGAGAGAGACGGCGATTCGAGCAGAACAGATATCATCTCAGACGGCACAAAGCTGCAGTGACTCTGCAGAGAGCGGTCAGCAAGTCTCACACACACGAACAAACACACATTAAACACAGACTTAGACTCAAGGAATTACAATAAAGATGTGTAGGCTGAAATCAGATAGATTGTGAAAATACAGAATATTAAAAATGCACTGCTGTAGATTTTCAGCCAGGTATGAGACTAATAATCATATATTTTTGTCATTACTGTGGTAAGGTGAGTGAAAAATTATCCAGTGTTGGCCGTGCTGTCTTATCGGCATTTTTCGTTTAAGGCTCCCGTCTCCCCAGTGACTGCTATGTTACATCAGTTCATTTGTATCTGCAGTGCGAGCAAAAGAAATGCATGCCGCACTTGTGCTTTGTACAAAAAGAAGAGCAGAGTGCAGGGGTTTCGTTGTTTGTGGTCTGAGGGTGAACCTGGTGCCGTACACAACTCGCGGTAGAGCATAAAAAGAAGTGTTTGTATATCTGCACGCAAAATCTGGGCCGATACTCTAAGGAAGGTGAAAGTTTCTCAAAGGAAATCATTACTGATGATGAGACACGGATTCATCACTACGAGCCTGAGAGTAAACGGCAGAGTACGGATCACCGGCCGAGAACAAGTTCAAAAGTCCACCATCAATGCTTAGAGTTTTCCGGGATTCTCAAGGGCCAGAAGTATTTGAACATTTGCAGGAAAAAGGTTCAACAATCAACAGTGCTCGTGATGGTGAGACACTTGAAGAGCTGAAGCCTAAATTTAGGATTAAACGCAGAGGATTGCAGTCCAAGGGCGTCATGATCTTGCGTGATGATTCACGTCCACACACTTCTGCCCACACTGTCGACACTCTGCAAAAACTTTTTTGAGGTGTTAAAGCGTCCTCTCTATAGTTCTGATCTCGCTCCATCCGACTTTCACCTGAAAGCACCGCTGCGAGGATGAAGATTCACTTCTGATGAAAAAGTGAAGACGGCGGTGCATTTGTGGCTCGCACTTCAGACTAAAGCTTTTTAATGAAGGAACACAAAGCTGTTGTTGACAGATGGACAAAGTGTATTGAAAAAGATGCAAATGATGCAAAATGATGTCACTTATGGCCAAAATTGTTGGCACCCCAGAAAAGTACTGCATTAACACGTGTGTATTGGAACAAAACAAAAAAAGGGACAGAAAAAAGCAAATTTGACATAATGTCACACAAAACTCCAAAAATGGGCTGGACAAAATGATTGGCACCCTTAAATGAATATTTGGTTAATATTAACCTGCTCTTGTATCGTGTGTTTTAGATTCTGCCGTTCCTAAAGCGACGAAGATCTCAGAGGAACTTTGTAGCAACGCGGGAGAGCCCTAAAGGCCTAACAGAGTGCAGAAGAGCAGAACTGAAGAAACAGATAGAAAATCACATCACTCTTCACCCCGTGAGTCAACACACATCATCGTAGTCAACGTAACACTGAAGCTGTTTGCACATACAATCCATATTTTTTGATATATCTTGTTTCCTTTTGGGTTTAAGAACTTGGGAGTTCCTGCAACAGTTTTCCCGCTTCACTTTTCTGTGACAGTGCGTCACATTTTCTTTATATCTCACTAACCTGCACAATCTGGAAAAGGGGGCCATATTATAAATATAGTACATTGCTGCATGTCGTCATAGCAACATGCCTTAAAACACGCTTTCATGTCGCGCTGTAGCTTTTGAAAATTTTTTTTTTTTTTTCATCTGACATTTAACATAAATCCTGACTACAGGATAATCGTGGACATTATAACAGCCAGTATCTGATTACAGACTGTTATTAGACGCACGTCTATTTCACTGCAGCACGTAGATATCCACAACATGAGGAAATCTCACACGAGATAATAATGTAATCAGGAATCCTGCACACTCCCTCGAGGCCACCGTTTCTACGTGATCACTGCACGTTCCTTTGTGTTGAAAACCATAGCTCCATAGTCACGACTCGTATTTGGTGCAAACACTGAGAGTCCCCTGTGTTTTGCAGTCCTCCGTGGTGTCAGCAGAGGGTACTCTAGCGCTCCACCAGAAAGCTCAAAGCGCCCTGCAGCAGCACCTGATGACCAGAGCTTCAGCCAGGGCTCAGGACCAGCACCGGAAAGCTCTCGTTGCGCAGATCAACACGGACATGGAGCTCCTGTTAAGTAAGGGCTTGTTGTATAGTTCGAAAAATCAGAGTGTTACATAAGTCTTTTTTTTTTTCTGTTAACATTTTCTTTTAGCATTAATAACATTTCCAGAGGAGTCCATTTGCAATAATTCAATTTATTTGGTGTGAAAGTGTGAAGAGTATTTTTAAACAGCAGTTTGGTTTTAGTTTAAACCCTTTTTAAAGCATATCTGGCCCTGAAAATGGTTGAGTTTATATCCAGAAAGGGATGCTGGACTCATTTGCAGTGGAATTAGAGAACGAATGCCTGCTTTCTAGGACGATCCAGAGCAAAGAAGTCACTTAAAAAAAAAAAAACTGAGAAGCAAATATATAAATTATGGAATGATGAAACGATCATTTAATTATGGAAGCACATCGGTGCAGTGTTAGATCCTGTGTCTGGGTTACCTGATACGTGGGTTTCCTCTGGGTTCTCAGGTTTCCTCCATCCTTCCAAAAACATCCTAGTAATGCTTACTGTAAAAGTAAACATACATACATGAATGAATTAATAAGAACAGTACACAAACTTTTATGTGGAAACAGACCTGTAAAGATGAGGCCATCCTCCACACGGGATCGCAGCCGAGTGCGAATGAATAAATGTGAAAACTTTTTTTTTTTCTTTTTTGTTTTTTTAAACCCCAGATAGTGTTTTACTTTTCTGTTAGCTTCAGAAAAAAATAACCATTTTTTTCCCTCTTCCTGTCTCAGACGCTGCCTCCTTAAAAGACATCGGTGAGGAAGACTCCTGCCACTTCCTGAGCCGCTCGGCTCCGGTAGCCATGTGTGCCCGGCAAGCCCACAATGCCGCACTTCAGAGCATGCACCTGCCGTGGTGGAAGAGGCTCGGAGACGAGTTCCGCAGTCCGGAGTCACTCTCACAGAAAGACTACGACGTAGAGTTCGAGTCTTTGTATCTGGGCGGCAGGTGACAATGTTTGTAATGTGTTTCTTGATTTTGAGTATCCTGCTGTTTTAATGCTTTTTTAAAAAAAATATATATATATATATATTTTTTACAGTGTTTATTCCTAGAAGTGATTTGTTGGTTTGTTTATGAAAAGATGATATAATTTTCTTTACACTTTTAGACATCCCGTTTTTGAATTTAGATTTTTCTATTTATTTCTTTGCCCAAACACATTTCAATAAAAGTTATTAACAGTCCGTGAGGAGACCAGAGAGGATATCACGTTCATTTCCCGCCCTGTTATTTTCCACATCTCTCACTCTATCTCAGGTGTATAATTGAATCCTGGACCTTGGCTCCAAACCTCTCTAAAGCTTAGGAGTGTTTGTGTGTGTGTGTGTGTGTGTGTGTGTGTGCAGGCACTTGCGTGCGTGCGTGTGTGTGTGTGTGTGATGCCCACAGTGCTCCAGGCGCATGCCAAGGCCCTATTCACAGGGTGCCCGTCATTATTTCATTACACACATGTGAAAACAACAGAGTGGTCCACTCCACTCGCGTGATTAAAATAACATTTTCAAGAGAGGAAAAATATGATGGAGGTATAATTATCTCTTTATGCACTGTTTTACAGCAGCGCATAAATAAGACCTGCTTTTGGGCGAAATGTGACAGCTGTATGTATGTGTGTGTGTGTGTGTGTGTGTGTGTGTGTGTGAAGGGTTAAAGTACAAGATAAATGTGTGAACACTCCGCCTTCTAAATATCTGCCACGCTACAGAACGTCAGAATGGGGCTTAATTTGATAACTACTCCAAATAGCAATTACACCAAGCCCTAATCGCTGGCTAAGTTTCATTTCATCATGGATGAATGCTTCTCTTATTGTCAGCGCCGCCGTTCCTCAATAATGCAGCACAGAAATTGCGCTTCAGGAGGACAGGTGTGATCTTTTCAGAGTCCTGGAACTTGCATATGAATAAATGTAATGCAGTTGCACACAACCCATTCATAGTTCGGTGTATTTAATTTTTTTTTACTTTTAATTCTTCAGTAGTTACATACATTAGCAAGCACCATGACAAATCGGAACAGACGAAAGTAAGAGTGATCCCAGGTTACACGTGTTGGACCTTGACAACTGAACTATGCAGCGTTACGATATTACAGTAATACGCCACTGACATCTCATGTGTTTTACATTTATAATGTACATAAGAAATGTACAAATTGCTCCAAACAT